>BQNB010016668.1:0-61618 GCA_026074375.1 Tanacetum coccineum | reverse complement strand
CCCTAATTAGAACACCAACTTACGTTTTACCACTTTTACTTTTATGCACCACTGCACACCTATTTCTCACATATTATCATGAGAAATGGTACATGTTTTTACAATATCTTCCTAATTATCCACCTACACCACATAAAATGTGACATGTGTAATCCACTATTTGTTTATCTTAATATTCTTTATTGATTTTTACATTTGACATATATTATCAAAGAAGTTGGAGGATTTATAGGAATATCAATTAGGAGTATTTATCATTCTTATATTATCATTTTACTTAATAGCCTACCACACCCTCAACTTCACATAATTGGTCATATCTCTTCGTGTACACCTCCATTCTTGCTGCAAAGTGGCACCATCTTCACTACCGTCTCATTCCGATCAAGATGACATTTGTCTCGTCCGTTATCCTTCACACAGAATTACGACTGGAACCATTGTGAAGATGTGTTATGATCTAGTTAAGAAGTGAGTGTAGCGTGATAAAGAAACAGGGTCCCTTCTACACCCAACGATTGCTTTACTACGACATTGTGCGAATCGATTACGAATGTTTCAAAGAAACGGATTGGTGTTGTTAGTAATTGCAAATATATTGCGATTGAACGTGAGATGGAACGTTTTCAAGACAATTGTTTGCCTTTCAAATAAAACTTGAGAAGTTCAATTTCATCATCAATATATACTTGTTTTTTTCTCCTGTAAATATAACCTAATTCAAGATATCCATATTAAACTCTTCTTACCAATAAACACCATCCTAAACTCTGGTTATGATATTTCCAAATACTCTATTTTTACAACTTTACGAAGTTTAAAGACATAGTTCAATGGAAACCGAGAACTTTGACGATGGGTTTTACAATTGTCTAAGTTTTTGACGTTTTTCATAAGATGGTTGTGGTAACAACTAACACACTATAAGGGTGGTATTTTGCTTCTAAAACATCAACAATCTGCTATGATTAAGTGTCTCAAGTAACATACAAGATGCAAGGGCATGGAAAACCTAGTCAAGCATTTTTGTTTTAACCAAAGGTGGGAACTTAAATAAACCATCCCTGTTAGAGTAAATGATGATTTATCAACCATAACCCCCTTCACTACACTTTTTGCATCCATTTCACCATATTGATTACATCCTTTTATGTGAATCGTCGTGTTGAAGATAAGTGTTTAATGCGAAGATGCTTGTACTTCGATTGTTTCTACATGAATGTTAGTTTAAAAGGTGAGGTGATAGATGCAAAAGTGCAATGTTGTACATGACGTTATGTTTTATCTGGTAAAATGTTTACACCTTTAGGACACATGCACCTTTTCTCCAACTTTTTAAAGCAAGCACCTATATCATCTCTTAGATTGGGTCTTGTGTCCCATAATCCAGTTTCTCTAACTTTTCCACGCAAACACCCATATCATCTAATTCATTATTTCTAAGATGCTTTCGCTATGTATGCGTGAATCATATAAGTTTCTCTATACGTATGTAATGTAGTATTTTTCGAGTTAAGGGAATGTATTTGTGATGTAATGTATAGACGTTTCTATGTAATGTTGATGTGTTGTAGTTAGGTGTGTAATTTTATAATTCAAGTTTTAAATTTATATTTTACCGATTAAACCAAAAACAACACTTTAACGGGCAGTGTACCCGATCGGGTGTAGTTTCGTGGTAAGTAGGGTGTCGAACACTTGGAGCGAGGTTAAATCTTTTCAATTTATTAATATCTTGGTTATCTAATCTATGTTAATTATAATCTATGTCAAACTTATGCTAAATCTATGTTAGTCCTAAATCTAACAGATAAAAGGGGGGGTTTTAGCCTAAGAGACTGTCACGGGTTTGGTTGGTGACTACAATCAATTCAAGGCACTTTAACCCACACAAGCAAATTAACAGAAAATAAAAGAGCGGTTGAGCCAAATATAAGAAAACTGTATTAACCATTATTAATCCGATTAGAATGTTGGTTTATTTATTTAGTGCAAAGATTTCTTGTCTCGATGTGGCATATCATTCTTAAGACTTAGGCGTTACATCTTCCTAAGACCTAGACAAATTAATTATGTCACAATTAAAGCATCCGCATAAAGCATTATTATTTGCTGATTATAATCTATCTTAGGGATTAAAGCAATGGTGATCTTGTTAAACCCTAACTCATGGAGACTTTACCCACTTACTGCTTAATGGATCTTTATATACTAGTAGTCTGTTGTCCGAGTCTTTACCAATTAATTAAGAACATACTCGTTGATCCCAAGGGTCACCTGGCGGTCCAACTAAGCTCACTAATCTAAAGGCAAAGATAGGTCAATATTTGTGATCCTATGATTCTAGATTTATAAATTACAATATGGAGATCTATCCCGGACTCTTAGCCTACGCCCAAACAACACCGAAGTTGCAGCGCATTAAATATGTAGGAATAGACCCAATTGAATGATAGGTCGCATACTTAAGCACGTAAATAAGTATGATGATAAACACAAACAAGCATTCAACGATAAATCAAGAAATCGAGATAAATAATACCAAACATTTAGATCTTCATAATAATGGCTAATACCCAAAGGTATTAGCCTTCAAACGTCATAATAAATACAAAAGCAATTATTTAGCCAAGGTAAACTAACTGAGTTAACGAATGATACCAAAAACTGAACTATTACAAAAGTATATGGAATTACACGTTGTCTCCTATGGAATTGATAATGTTGCTCGATCTCTTCTGCTCTTTTTCTCCTCTAAAAATCGACTTTTATGGTTTAGGTATCGAGAATATGATTTACCACCCTTAAAACTCATTTTTGAGTTTTGTATTTATAGGGTCTGGAGTCGCTTCGATACGGCATATCCAATGTCTTGGATACGGCGTATTGGGGGTTTTATTGAAGTAAGGACCACGCTTGATATCTTTCAGAATCTTCTCATTCCATATCTTTAATACGGCGTATAGATCTTGCTTCCTTCGTGGTCTTTGGTGAGGGGTATAGGCACGGATACACCGTATCTTCCTTGATGGATACGGCGTATTGGTAGTCAGAATCATTAATCTTCAAAATATCTTCATTTAAGCTTCAGAATGCGCGCCTTTTGTTAACTTTCACCAAGTACTCCATAATTACTGCAATTCTAAAATATAAACAATTAAGTAACAATTATTTGCAATAATTATACAATATGGGTTAATTACATGGGATAAATGATGTTATAAAATATACGTTATTTTAGGTCATTAAATATCCCCCCACTTGAATCAGACTTTTCCTCAAGTAGCCTTTAGAAGTTTATAAAAATGTATCCCTAAGGATTTTCCGTTTAAGCATTTATTCGATCTATTACCAGTACACAACCAAACACCTCACGAAATAGGAAGATGAAAACACTCAAATCACTCAACTTATCTATGTGGTAACATGTAACTAATTCGCTCAATTGCTCGGTCGTGATGAGTATTCTATCATAAGGCTTGGTAAGAATACACATCTTTACCACTAAAGCCAAAGAGTAACAAGTTTATAAAAGTAAATATGAGTTTTTATGATAAGGCTTAGGGTTGATCATTTAAAGAATGGTATAAGGAAGCAATATTCTAACTTTTGCCAATAGTAATAAACCAACAAGGCAGCTGAGACATGTATACATGTTCGTAACGACGGAATAGACATACACGCTCATACACATCCTCATTCGTGTAAAACCCATGGCTAGTCATTAGGAGAAGGGATACAATTGTTGTTAAATAAAAAGTACGAAGCAAATAGATTATGACTAAGATACAAGTTGCTAGACATTTTTTCCGACCGTTACCATGACAAAGACACAACTATTTACAGACGTCTTGGTCATAGATAAAAAACAACAACCTAAGTTGGCGTTCCCATAACGGTCAACTTCCCTTACATCCTATACTTTACATACTTAACAAGGTAAGTGGCGATATCTTCCACCTTATACAATACTCTACATCGTTGATTCTTCTGAACGTATCAACGAATAATCGATCCTTCATGTAATTCTTTTGGTAATGCTCTTGCGAAACGATTATCTTCAAACTTTCCTTCTCTTTTTTGTTGCAATTTTTCTCATTTTTTTGATTTTTTTAATAATATTAACTACGAAACTCGGAGTAATTTCACCATCTTCACGATCATAATAATTCCAGATAATTCCTTCGACAATTCTTCATTCTTCGGACGTACCAATAATTATGATGGTAGCAAAAATACATGAGCTATGACTACTTTATACATTCCCATTTGCAATGTGCAAATTTCCAACCACACCAAAGATAGAAAATGACACAAGACCCGGGAATACATACTCTACACTTTAAGCAACTAGCAACTGTAAAATAAACTTAATCTAAAAGGGTAGGTTAAGGTGTAACGAAACAAATAGTTGGTGTAATTCCTAAAGGATTAACTCTATGGTTTGTTTTAGGGGTATCTTACTCTTGTAGTGAGAGTAAACAAAGGGTTTATACGAGAGGTTAACTAACCGATGTAGTTAGTTAATAAACAACATGAATAGGCTTTTTGGGTGTAATCCTAAAAATTTACCAATTTAAACAAGTTACTCCAATTAAATCCATAATGCTCATCATTGTGATCTCGAGTGATATACCAAGCCAAGTTCTAAAGTCTACTACATCACCGGCACACTCATATTCTGTGGAATTTGGGGTAAACATTGGGAAACGGATAAGGCTAAATTCTCACAGTATCTAACAATGGTTATTGTGTGCAGGTTATGTAATAGGTAATTTCACAAAAGTATGCTCTCAAAAATTTTAAATTTGAACATAATTTAAGCATTTTAATGTAAAAAATAGGATAAGTAAACATTCTAATTCCATCACCCCACTTGAATTATACAACGTCCTTGTTGTATAAATAAAACATTAAATATGGGAATTAAAATGAATTAAAATGAGAAACTCCCCTGATAATTGCTCGGTGGTCATTCACCATGTAGCTTTATTGAGCAAGAATTCGTGTTGAACAGCCGTCTTGAGGTTTCAAGACTCCAACACTTCATGATCTTCAGATTTTGTAAATTCTCCACCAACATTTGTCGATTTTCTTTTCTTGAGGTCCTGTGTAAGGTCTCAGAAAATAAATGCAATTTCTATCTCCGTGTATTCGTTGGTTAGACTCGAAGTAAACACCTAAAACTGTACAGGAAGTCGATACGTCGTATCCATTCCTCAGGATATGTCGTATTGATACCTGTATACGTTGTATTCATTTAATGAATACGTCGTATAGACTGTGCTGAAAATAAAGATTGGATAATGTCCAGAAGGTCAATACGCCGTATCCATGGGGTTTGGATACGCCGTATAGACAGTCTGGGAACACAGACTCTATAAGAAAATTAAAAATACATTCCGGGTTGTCTCCCGGCAAGCACTTTTGTTTTCAGAAAAGGCTTTAAGTTAGACTTGCCCTCAATTTAATCCCATCCTTATAAAATAATTTGGGGTCGAACGGGATGCCAAACGGCACATATAGATTCTTGATTATAAAAATGAATGGCATTCGTTTGTTAAAATAATTACAAGTCATGATGTCAGCATTTAATTCCTTGATAAAAATTTCAGTTTTGAAAAACTTATTATATGTATCATGAATTTTTTCCAAAAGCTTATTTGACTCACGTGCATAGGCACCAACATCGGTATTTATTAAATCAGGTAATTGTTTGACACACATATCCCCGAAGGTTTCTCAATATCGATTTTATCATAATCATTGTCCGTATCCGATTTTAAATCATCGAGATACATTACGTGAAAAGAAAATAGATCATTAAAGTATAAAAAGTTTTGTTCCTCTTCATCACATTCGGACAATGATGTTTCATCTTTCAAATTAAATTCATCGATATATTGAGGACTTACAGTAGGTTCAGTTAAGAAATATGATTTAGACGTTAGAGCATCATTGTAAACAATGGCTGGAAATTCGTTCTTAAAATGTTTAAAGAAGTCTAAATCATTAAAATAAACTGACCGTAGGCTTGGGTGACGGAAACAAAGGCATATTGACTTTTTCATTATCATTTTCTGAATCCGTTTTCAAATCGTTGGCAGAGATTATTTTATAAGAAAATGAGTTTTTGTCGAAAACTACCGTGTAATCTTCATCGTCGGATTCGTCAAATGATATTCTAAAGTCAATTTCATTGTCGTGAAGAGAACTTACCGCGGGTTCACAAGAGAGTGTTTCTTCATATGTCAAATTATTATTGAAGACTATAGCTAGGAATTCGGTTTTAACAGATCTGAGGTCGAGAACGTCTTTATCATACCAGATCTTACTATACTTAGCAGTTTCCCAGTTAAACATTTTACCACGTTTCCGAGCCTTTTCTTCCTCAAGCCTGATGTATTCTTCAATAATAATGTTGGGGTCGTCCATATTTACCTGTAATGAATTTTCTAGGAAAGAAAACTGTCAAATAGCTTAATACGTAGTATTCAGTAAACTGAATACGTCGTATTGATGATGGAGTCGAATACGTTGTATCGGTTTAGAAAAAAATTATACACGGTATCCAAGAAGTTGAATACGTCGTATTCAGTATTTGACTCAGAAGGTTACAGTGGACTGAAACAATGCAGAGAACACACAAATACACAATATGCAAAAATATACAATGCAGAAAATTAAACACACAAACAAGCACACAAATATGTGTGTTTAATTTTCAAGGCACTTTAACCCACGCAAGCAAATTAACAAAAGATAAAAGAGAGGTTGAGCTAAATATAGGGAAACTGTATTAACCATTATTAATCCGATTAGAATACTGGTTTGTTTATTTAGTGCAATGATTTCTTGTCTTTAGGTGGCATATCATTCTTAAGACTTAGGCGTTACATCTTCCTAAGACCTAGACACATTAATTCTGTCACAATTAAAGCATCCGCATAAAGCATCCTTATTTGGTGATTATAATCTATCTTAGGGATTAAAGCAATTGTGATCTTGTTAAACCCTACCTTATAGAGACTTTACCCACTTACTTCTTAATGGCTCTCATAAATGTGTCATTCTCATTTTAATAGTCTTGTTACTATTAAATACATTCTGATAAATCTCGACAACTTAATCATTTTATCCGAAATGTTTAAGCATTTTTAATTCGCGAAATGCAAATTAAAATGTCACTTATTGTTCATGTCTAAGTCATTTCACAAAAACCTTAATCATGCCTCTATTATTATATAGATGGTTAATATCTTCCTTTTACATTTCCATTACCACCTTTAAGACACCCCCGTACCTCGTTGTGTGATTGTTCTACGAACAATCGCAATATTCGAGAAGAGCTACATAACTTCGCGGATGAAGTTCATCGTGTGCTAACCGTCATCCATCATGAAATTGTCAAGCTCATCGCTTCCGTCGTTATTTCTCTTCATTTATTCTTTTTATTCTACAAACTTATGTCTGGATGAGCACGAATTAAAAGGGAAGGGAAAACACACATCTTCACATATATCCTTTAAGCAAACACTCTCAAGAACTCACATAGGTGATTCTTATTCACTAGAAACCACATGATACACTTCTACTGTAGGATCCCTTTGCTTAATGGATCTTAACCTTTAGCTTGTAAAGGGTTTGTTGCCTTAGATAAATCTAAAGTAACAATGATGAAACAATGATTAACCACTATTGATTACACAGAATTTAATCAACAATGTAAAGAAGAACACAATCAAAACACTTTTATATTGAACTTTGAATCTGCCTAGGTTACAGATTACAAACTATGTTTACTATATTGATCTCTATGATCTTCTGTAGAACTATATCTACTAACTATGCCTAGGGATCCTTTTATAGACTAAGGAAACCCTAATGGGCTTTACAAAATGCGTATAAAGATAATGCATATCCTTTCCTAAGATATCTCATGCATATCTTTAACTCTAACTAATTTCTGCGTAAGCAGACTTAACTATTACATAAACAGTATTAACTATTTAATACTGTCTGTACTAACTATGATAAACCTTCTACTAGTACTAACTATTTCACTAGCAGAATTAACTACAATACTATTAGAATTAAGTCTGTTATACAAAATTCCTAACAATCCTCCCATAAACTTGAACTTCACTTGTTAACTTCAAGTTTCTTCTGTTGTCTTCAGTTTGGGCTTTTGAGAATTATATCCAAGCATGTCTTCAAGTCCTTTGCTTCTCTTGAATGATGATCTGTTTGATGTTCTTTGAAAAATCAGATCATACTTTGTCTTTTAGTCTTTGTCTTCTCTTCACAGCTACACAACAACATCCAACTAAGTTGGCTTTATAGTTTTTGGCAAACTACCAGCCATCAACGGATTTGATATGTCTTTACCATGAGCCGTTTGCTATGGACTAGTCAATGCTTCATTGTAGTAACAAGGTGCATTGATAACCTTATAGTTTTTAGCAAACTATCAGCTATCAACGGATTTGAGTTCTCTTTACCAGTAGCCGTTTGCTCTGGAGTAGCCAACTCTTTGTTTTAAAAACATGGTGAGTTGATTACCATACAGTTTTTGGTAAACTGTCAACCATAAACGGATTTGAGAAGTCTTTACCAAAGCCGTTTGCTTTGGACTAGCCAGTTCTTATGCCTATTAAGCATGGTGAACTGATGACCATTTGTTGTGTGGTGGTTAGCCAACACCCAAACCCTTCTCACTTCCATTATAGCCATAGTTTCCAAAAATATGCTCACTGCTACTGAGAGACTCATCACTTTCTTATCCCAGCTTGCTTCTCAATCATCTTCAAGAGTTGATAACAAACTTCATCCATTGTCCCATCTAGAAGCTTCATCTTTAGCATCATTTGGCAAGCATCTTTTGACAAAGGATATTTTCTATCTGCTAACATATATATAGTAGATGCATCCAATGTTAAGCAGTGTACAACACAAGTAGGATAATACCTCCAATTAATTATCTTCTGTTGAAGTGGCAAACTCCAGATTGCATCATCACTAAGAGGTGGATCAAACATGGTCTTGAGATCACCCCAAAGTACTCTGTCATACATCTCTTCTGGTGTATTTGCTCCATACTTCTTTATCACCAATCTGTACAACTCTACAAGCTCATCTCTTGAAAAATCTTTAAGCATAGCTCCAAAACTCATATAAATTTTATCAGAACCATCTTTTCTTATGATCTGATAAGCAACCTTTTGACTTGATTGAGAAATGATCTTCCAATTTACAATAGTAGGAGGTTTTGTAGCAGTTGGAATAACATCTACTTTAATCTCTGATTCTGATGAAGCATCTTTGACTTTATCTTTCACATATGCTTCTCTTTCCTTGTTGAACTCATCTTGTGCAGTCTTGTCAATATTTATTCCCTTTCTTGCCTTTTGCTTCCTTCTCATTCCTGTTTTCTTAACTGGCACTTCAGTTTCTTCTTCTTTTACAACTTTATCTTTTCCCTTTGTGATTGAAGCATCCTGAATGTCAATCTTCTGTTTCTTTAAAGTTTCTTGTTCTAGCTGTAATCCATGCCTTTTCACTCTTGCTTCAGTTTCCATGGACACAAAACTTTCAATACGCTTCATTAGCTTTTCAAATTCAGTCTTCAATTCTTCAAAAGAAAGCTTCTTTAATTGAGACAGTTTCCATGAACTCTGATTCTTGATGAAGGTACTCATGTATTCTCTTTGTTGTGCTTGTGTCATTGGCTTACTTCTTTTTGCTTTAGCTTTTTGTTCAGCATAGAACTTCTTCTTCTCATTTATCATTTCCACCATTCTTTTTGCAAAATCATCATTGCTTATACTTTCTCCCTGAAGACTCTTGACTACCTCTGTATTAGCTTCCAGTTTTGCCCTAATGGTATCCCAATCTTCTTCAGTATAAAATTGTGCAGCCTTTTGAACTTCAACCTTTCTTTTTAGTTGTTATTTTGACAATTCTTGTTCCTCCTGCACTCTTTTGGCTAACATCTTATCTAAATGAATCTGTTTTGCAACTTCTTCATCCATTTGAGCTTGCAATCTTATAGCCTCTTCCAATCCAGCTGCTTCTTGTCTTATTTGTTCTTTAGTCTTATGAGTAGCCTGGATATCCTTTTCAACCATTGGAGCCTTTCCTTCCCTTTGACCCCTTTTACTAGCAGTACCAGAATTAACTTTAGCACTACCAGTACTAACCTCTTCAATACCAGTATTAATCTCTTTTTCCGCATCCAATCCAGTATTAATAATCTTAGCCACTGACCTTGCTCTCCTCCTATATCTCTTACCTTTATCAGTTGATTTTACCTTGCTAACACCCTGAGAAGCAACCTTTGACAATGTTTTGGCTGCCTCCAAGATTGTAGGACTGATATCTTCTTCTTGAGCCTCCCCTGAAGCTTTTGTAGGAGTAACAAAATCTGTTGACTTCTCTTTCATGGATTCTCTAACCAAAGAAACTAGAGGATCATCATCAATATCCTGAATTTTCCTCCCCTGATCCTCTGGTTCTTCACCCTCTGATCCAGATATTACCACCTTCTGTGTCTTTCTTTTTAATGACTTTTCCAGAATCTTTACCCTTTTAACCAAGGTGAGAACTGCCTTTCCATAAGTTGTCTTTGTCTGTTGCAGCTCTGTCTCTAAAGTTTTAATTCTGGACACCAACTTAGGTACAATATTCATTAATTCTTTAAGTTTCATACTGTCCTCAGCACTTCCTGATGTATTACCTTCAGGGAGAGGTGCTTCATAGGACCTAGGTGGTGAATAATGAGGTGGTGAAAAAGGTGGTGATTGATGTGGTGAAGGAGGTGGTGAATGAGGTGGTGGTGATGGATGAGGTGGTGATGGAAGTGGTGAATGAGGTGGTGGTGATGGATGAAGTGGTTGAGATGTGGATGATATTAGATCAACAGGTGTGTGATGGGGTTCAGCTGGTTGTGCTGAGCCTTCACCTTGATCCACAGCTGCCCCTGCCAACATAGCAGGCAACAATGGTACAAAATCCCCTGCATAACCCCTTTTCATGTTTGCAAAAATCTTTTTGGTCAAAGTGGGGGCTAAATACCTTCCTTTATGTTCAGTTGTAATATCTAAAATAATTTGTAAAAACCTTGGATACATTAAAAATTTTGTATTACTCTCTAGGTTATGAACCATCCTATCAAAAATCATTTTAGAAAAATTATAAACCCTATTGCTAGATAGACAGATTAATGCAGTAGTAATAGTACTACCAAATTGACCATCCACCAGAACTTAGGGCTTAAGGCAGTGTAGAATATGATGGATTAGAAATTTCATTGGGGCGTAAAATTCCTTTTCCAAAAGTTAATTTACCTCATAACATACCCAATGTAGCTAATCCTAGCATTTTTCAGCATCAGATTAAAAAAAAAAAAAAAAAATAAAAAAAAAAAAAAAAAAAAAAAATAAATTATGTATTCCTGTTGCATCTGCCAATTGAAGTTTACTTCTAACAGATGCCTCAGTAATAGTATACTCTTTAGAGTCTATAGATGCTATTAATTGTTGAGTCCCATTAGCAAGTGTTCTGACTGTGGCAGTTTGCCAGAACTGTTTGACTAGGAAGTCATAGATGTAGGATTATGAGTTAATAGGCATTACCGAGAGAAGTAACCTTAAGAACTCCACATATACCTTAGTGAAACCAACACTTTCATTTGGTTTCTTCAGGAAAGCGACCATATTATGCTTGTCGGAGTACTTAAGATTAGCCATATGAACACGTTGTTGAACAAAAGTCGTAAGAATTCAAATTTTAGTGTTGGGTTTGATACGAGTGAATGACTAAATACTGGTAGAGAGAGAGAATTGAGTTTTAAGCGATGAATAACAAGGTTTCTTATTGGACCGTGTGTAAAAGAAGTTTCTTTAGAGTAAAGAAAGATATTTTATTGAAGAAAGGTGCAGTAATTATTCAAATAGAAACCTGTGGTTTAGAAGTACGCGCGTAAAAATCTCTAACGGTAATATATAAAATAAGAAAAGTCAATTTTCCCTCACCAGCACCAACGGTCATCTACCAGTATTAAAATTAGTCTACCAGTACTAATATAGTCTACCAGAATTAACATATAGACTACCAACATTAACTTATAGACTACCAGAATTAACTTTAAGTCCACAGAATTAACAAGTAGTCCACCAGAATTAAAATTTAGACAAATACCAGAATTAACTCTAGTACTTTAGTACTTATGACCATATATGAGTAGAATTTGCCAGCACTGCATCTATCCATCCTCAAATCCATGCTTATCCTGAAAAGTTAGTGCAAAACAGAAAATGTACAATATACCATGAAACTTGAACTAACTGAATTCCGAATATCCAGTTCTAAACTATGATAAACCTTCTACCAGTACTAACTACAATAGTAACATAATTAAGTCTGTTATACAAAATTCCTAACATGCACCAAGGGGTGCGGTTGGTTTTATTAATGACAGCAAGGGTTGCGTTTGGTTGGCTGTTTTACAGCCTAATAGGGTGCGTTTGGTATATATAAAAATTACTAATAAAATATATACCAAGACTTTATATATATATATTAAAAATTAGATCAGATGGTGGTTAATTGGTTAAATAAATGTGATATTGATTACCTTGTTTAGTTTATATATTTAAAACATGCGGATGTTTGAAATATTGATTTCGTGTATTAAGTGGAAAAACATTAGATTTCATAAATATGGGAAAAGTTATATAAACAGGAAAGTCATGACGAAATTTATATAAATTTCTATATTTAGTAATGTTTTACTAAACCTCTATTATTTTAGAAACCCGATAAAAGGAACTAAGTTATATTTAAAGGATATATTAAATTAATGTACAATAACTCAGCAACGAATAAGAATTATACTTTTACAAATGCGATAATGATTTTAGCCACGATCCGTCGATAAGACGAAAGCTTTCTAAACTTCTTTTATAACTAAAATGGCTTAAAAGGAAATGAAAAGAGAAAGATAGTTAAGGGGCTATTGTTGCATCTTTTTCCTTCTTCTCTTTTAAAACCTGTAACCAACCCGTACCCTCCCCACTTTACCGCCAAAATCAAACCGCCCCTCCCCCATGGTTTATGGCCAAAACCACTACCCTAGTACATCTCTACAGCTCACCCATACCTTTCCCCACAACCCACAACCCTTATAACCCCTTTCCCTGTCAAAACACACAACCCAACGAACCCTTTCAATGGTGAGATGAAGTCAAGACAAAGAGGAGGGCTAGGATTGCCTTGGATGCATTGTACTCTTACAACAAGCTCAAACCATGAGCCAAGAAGGCTGAGAGACTTGTATAAAAAGAAGAAAAGCAAGCCGAAGTCAAGAGCACCATGTTTTAGTTTAATTTTAATTTTAAAGTTTTTTTAAGCATTTAGTGTAATTCAATTCAACTTTCAAAGCTTTATGTTGTAATATTTCTGTTTTTAATAAAAAAGGTTAAAAGTTCTTGATATTGCTAGTGTCGAATTTTACAAGATCCATACAAGCTTTTTAATTCTGTTTATGTTGTATGAAATTGTGTCAAAGCTGTTAAACATCACTTGTAACAACCTTTCTCATCCTTCATTTCACTTAAAAATCAGTAGAAACCCTTTTTATAGAATTAAAGGGGTGTTTGGTTTAGCATGCAAAATGGGTCATATGAGTTTTACAATGGGTCAAAGGCACTCAGCCATTCTTGGCTGAGTGTGTGGGCTCATTTAAACAGATTTAATTATAATTTTTAGTTCAAAAAATCAGTTTTAAATCCCTTTGACCTTTCTGTCAACATTTATAAAGCCACCTTTGGTTAAACAGCTTAAGCTGTTTACACAGCTTAAGCATCATCTTATTGTGTTAGTTTTAGTCATAATTAAGCTTTAGAAAAGTCCATTTGCTCTGTCCTTTTGAATTAACCAAGTTCTGGCTTAGTGTGCATGTATACCATAATTTTGAAATCAGCCAACTTTGAGCCCCAAAACCAGCAGGTTTGAGCTTATTATAATAGCTCAAATTGTGCAAGTAAGCTCAACTACCACCCTTTTTATTCTGTCTTTGGTTGGTTTTGGCTAAAAAGCCCCAGTGTGCTTATTGTGATAAGCCCAAAAAGCCTTAAGCTTACTGCATAACCTCCCCTGGTGCTGAGCACCAGGGTTAAGCCCAATTTTTCTAGCTTATTTTAAACATAGCCTTAGGACCTTAGTGATTTTTAATGTAGCTTATAGGTGTCCCTCTTAGGTTTAGCAGCTTAAATTAATTAGAATGCTTATTTAGTTAGCTTAATATTAGCTTAAAGTTCCTCTTTTTCTCCCTTTTTAAAACTGTTTAGCATAGCTTATTTAGTATATCAGCTTATTTTAGGCCTTATTTTAGGTTCCCATAGCTTAATTTAGACTCCCTTAGGCCTAGTAGCTTATTTCATTAGTTTCCAGCTTATCTTGTGAGCTTAAGCCCTAAAAGAAAAGAAAATAAGCTCATAAGCCTTATAAGCCACTGTCAGCCCATAAGCTCACTTTTCTGGCTTATTCAGCCCACTTCAGCTTATGCCCCTCTTATGAAAAATGTTCCCCTTAAGCCCCTGAATAAGTTTGCTTTTATAAGTTTTGTCTAATAAGCTGTTGGACCCACTTTGTAATCGGGGTCATTCTCAGGGACTGTTTGTGTAATTTTATCTTTCATAGTTAACTTTGTTAGTCCCTAGTGTTAACTGCCTTGTTACCCCGTTTGTCCTTGTGTTCTTTCACTGTTAGTCCCCTAGTCTTAACAGCTGTTAGTTTTAGTTAATTAAATAATTAATTTAGGTTTAAATCTAATTAGTTTAATTACTTTAATTTAAAACAGTAAAATTTGGGCATTTTTATATTTTTAGATTTGTTAACTTTTTCTTTATTTAATTTGATTTTTTCAGATTTTTTTATAGTTATATTTTCTGACTTTTTATATTTAATTAGTTTTAATTAGTTTTTAATCTTAGAAAATTCATAAAAAATCCAAAAATTAATAAAAAAATATTTTTCTTTTTTATAAAATTTTCTTTTGTCATTTAGTGTCTAGGAAAAATATAAAATTTAGTGTAAGCTTAATTTTTCTTAAATTTCAGTTTTAGACCCGTTTTTTTAACCGGTGCGTTTTAAAACCGGATTCTTGTTCTTTATAGCATTCAAACGACCCTCTCGTTTTAGTTCTAGTTTTTTCTTTATTTTTTCCGAGCTTAACCTGATATTCACAAGGATTGAAGCCCACTTACCAAGCCTAATAGGCCCATGTAAATTTGCTTCAACATTGACGCTATCTGTGAGACCCGGCATCCCAATCTACTAAATTTAGAGAGGAACAAACCCATGAAGGATCCCAAGCCCAGAGTGGGAATGAAATCAAGGGGATGGAAAATTAGGTCTCTCGAAGAGACCCCGCTTGTTCCTCCATCTAGTACAAGCCTCGAACCTACCTCGGTGATAACTCTCCATCCTCAGCCATCGTCACAAGTGACCTAAACCTTCCTAGCGTTCCAACGAGGAAGCATGGCTGGAAAGACGTCCTCGAAACACGAGAGGAATACGTCCGCCAAGAAAAGAGGCATAAGCGAGAGAGAGCCATACGGAGTGGAAGTAAAAGTCTTGGCCGAGGCAAGAAGAGAAGAAGCATGGTGGGAATGGTTAGAGGCAAGGGATACAGGAAAAGACCTTACGAAAAGATAGAGCAATGGATGAACAATGAGATATCATTCCCCTCCGTACCTAGGTGTCGGCTAGTCAAATCCCCCATAATCCTTGAGGCGTTCATCAAGGGTTTCCATGTCCATAAGATATACGTGGACGGAGGAAGTTCTTTAGAGGTGATGTACGAACATTGCTTTAGGAACTTGGGACCCAAAACAAGAGCAAAGTTGAGAGAGTCAAAAGTGTCATTGGTCGGATTCTCATGGGAGGTGAACTATCCACTAGGGGTAATTGACCTTAGCGTAACTATGAGAGAACTAGACATGATCCGAACAGTTACAATGGAATTCGTAGTGGTTAAATGTCATTCCCCTTATAACGTTATATTAGGCCAGACAGGCATAAGAAGCCTAGGAGCCGTAGCATCTACAATCCACTCGATGATAAAATTTCCTAGGGCCAATGTGATCGCAACTGAGAACCAAGATGTCAAACAACATCCCACGAACGTACAAATACCGCTAGTGCTCTTTCGATCCACATAATCTCCCGCATGATCAGAGTTGGCATATACTACGGTTTCTATGCCGGTCCCCTTAGGATACCATAATCCTAAGTGCGTAGTGCCTTTAATGTATCGGAAGATACGCTTAAGCGCTTTAAGGTGAGAGGTTTTGGGAGCCTTTTGGAAACGAACACAAAGGCAGACACTAAACATGATATCGGGCCTACTTGCCGTTAGGTATAATAAACTACCTATTATGCCTCGATACTTGGTACTATCTACCGACTCACACTCTTCGTCTTTCGTGAGTTTAGTATCAGAGGACATGGGAGTTTTCATTGGTTTAGAATCTTCTAAGCCAAATTTCTTAAGCATTTCTTTAATATACTTATATTGGTTAAAGAAGATACCATCTTCTATTTGTTTTATTTGTAATCCAAAGAAGAAGTTAAGTTCGCCCATCATGCTCATCTCGAACTCGTCATGCATGAGTTTGGCAAATTCATCACACATGTCTTGACAAGTTTAACCGAATATAATGTCATCGACATATATTTGAACGATGATGAGATTTAAACTTTTCTTCTTAGTAAAAAGAGTGTTATCTACCATTCCCATTTTATATTCATGTTTAATAAGGAAAGCTTTTAATCTATCGTACCAAGCTTTGGGTGCTTGTTTAAGACCATATAAAGCTTTCTTTATTTTATAAACATGATCTGGTTTTTCAAAATCAATGAATCTCGGAGGTTGTGCTACGTATACCTCCTCATTGATAAAACCGTTCAGGAGTGCACTTTTTACATCCATTTGGAATAGTTTAAAATCTAAGGCACAAGCATAAGCTAATAATATCCTAATAGACTCAAGTCTAGCAACTGGGGCATAAGTTTCATCATAATCGATGCCCTCTTGTTGATTATAACCTTGAGCAACTAACCTAGCCTTATTTTGAGAAATAACACCGGTCTCGTTTGGCTTATTTCTAAACACCCACTTAGTTCCTATAATTGTCATATTCCTAGGTTGTGGTACTAACTCCCAAATGTCGTTTTCAATGAATTGATTTAATTCTTCTTGCTTGGCGACTAACCAACTTTTATCCGTTAAAGCTTCATTCACGTTCTTAGGTTCTATAGTTGATATAAAACAAAAGAAGTTACTTTGGTTTTGGGCTTGTGACCTAAGGGTTCTTTGGTTAAGGGTTCCCTTATTGGTATTTTTCTAATGGATGGTTCCTAGATTCCTTAATATTGACTATTTAGTCAATCTTTAAAGTTTCATCCTTAATATCATTTTCTAGGTTTTTCTTTTCGGTTGCCCTAATAGCTTCTTCTTCATCTAATTCATCATCCACCAAGGGTGATGTCTTAGAGGGTGGAGGAGTTTCATCGAATGTCACGTTGAGTGATTCTTCGATTTTCCTAGTGTGTTTATTAAGGATGATGTAGGCTTTACTATTTTGTGAGTAACCTAAAAAGACACATTCGTAATGACTTTGGGTCAAACTTGGTAAGACGAAAACGTATGAAAATGTACAAAAATGTTTAATGTGTCGTTGTGTAGGTGTTATTTTATGTATCAAGTTTTACTATTTATATTTTGCCGACTTAACCTAAAAACAACACTTTAACGGGCAGCGTATCCGGTCGGTGGTAGTTTCGTGGTAAGTAGGGTGTCGATCACTAAGAGCGAGGGCGTTAATATCTAATTTATTAGTATTTTAGTTATCTAATTTATGCAAGTCCTAAGCTAATGATAAGGAGGGGTTTAGCCTGAGAGACTGGCTCAAGTTTGGGTATCTAAGCTAAGGTTTTGATGACAAGTAAAGCAATAAACACACACGAGAAGATTAACAAACATATAGAGAAGCGGTCAAATACTAATATAAGGAAAACATATCAACCATCAATAATCTGATAAAACGCAGGTTTGTTTATTAGTGCAATGATAATCTTATCCCGAAGCGGCATATCATTCTTAAGACTTAGGCGGTACTTCATCCTAAGACCTAGACACGACAATCATGTCACAATTAACGTGCCCGCATAAAGAATCCTATAGTCTAATGTTAGGAATTTTGTATAACAGACTTAATTCTGTTAGTATTGTAGTTAGTTCTGCTAGTATCATAGTTAGTACTGGTAGAAGGTTTATTATAGTTAGTACTGGTAGTGTTAAAAAGTTAATACTGCTTATGTAATAGTTAAGTCTGCTTACGCAGAAATTAGTTAGAGTTAAAGATATGCATGAGATATCTTAGGAAAGGATATGCATTATCTTTATACGCGTTTTGTAAAGCCCATTAGGGTTTCCTTAGTCTATAAAAGGAACCCTAGGCATAGTTAGTAGATATAGTTCTACACAAGATCATAGAGATCGAATAGTAATCATAGTTTGTAATCTGTAACCTAGGCAGATTCAAAGTTTAATATAAAAGTTCTTTTGTGGTATTTATTATTGTTCTTCTTAGCATTATTGATTAGATTCCGCATAATCAATAGTGTTCACTCAGTGTTTCAATATTGTTGCTTTAGAATTATCTAAAGGAGCAAACTCTTTGCAAGCTGAAGGTTTAGATCTATTCAGTTAATCGATCCAACAAGTGGTATCAGAGCTTGTGTGGAAACTCTGATTAAGAAGAACTCAACTGTAAGATGGCAGAACAAGACATTCCTCCACCCACAATCACTGCAATGAAGATCCCTATCATCAGGAAGGGAGAGTATGATATATGGAGCATGAGAATGCGCCAATATATCTGTCATACAGACCATAATCTATGGGATGTTATTGTCAATGGAGATTTAGAAGAAGAGCCTGCACCAACAACTGGAGAAACTTCTGCTCCTCCTGCTCCTAAGACTGCCAAACAACTGGCTGCTAGAAGAAATCAGGAAAGAGTTAAAAGCATCTTGCTTTTAGCAATACCTGATGAATACCTCCTCAAGTTTCACAATGTTGCTGATGCTAAATCACTCTAGGAGGCAATCAAATCGAGATTTGGTGGTAATGTTGAATCCAAGAAGATGCAGAAAAATGTTCTAAAACATCAATTTGAAAATTTTTCTACTGCATCAAATGAAAAGCTTGCAAAGCTTAGTAGATTCCAAAAACTGATTAAGTTTAATTTTGGGAGGTTCAGTGCTACCAATTTCAAAGAAGATATTAACAGAAGTTCTTAGAAGTCTTCCTTCTTCATAGGAATCAGATGCCTCATCAAAGAGAAATAAGCCAGACATTGAGAATTGATATTGAGGACCTTTAATAACATCCTTAAGTGTATGAAGATGAATTGAAAAGGTCTTCAGGTTCCAACTCTGCTTCTCAGAATTTGGCTTTTCTCTCCTCTGAAAATACTGGCAGTATTAATGAAGTTAGTACTGCCAGTGGAGATTTTGGGGTAGTACTGCTGGTGGAATAAATCAAGTTTCCATCTATCTATGTGCTCATGATATAGATTACTCTTCTTGCACAACCAACTACCAGTCCTCAACAGTTGAGAAAGGAGGATTTTCAGCAGATGGATGAAGAGACTTGAGGAATTAATCTCCGGATGGCAGGTGGCTATGTTGAATTGTAAGAGTAAGAAGTTTCATTCATTAGGACATGAAGAATATAGGACTTCAAAAAAAATGACCTATTTCTCTTGACAAAGTCAAAGATTGAGTGCTACAATTGTCACATTTTGCTAGAGAATGTAGATCTGGAAGGAGTCAAGGAAGAAGATCTTATGGTGACAATGGCAGGAGCAATGCACCAACAAATGAATCTTCATCACAATGACGCCAAGTGGTGTCTCAAGATGGTCTAAGAGGAGGCTATTGATTGAGTAATGATTTTGATGTTTTAACCAGTCAACTTATGCCTTTGATTAGGCAATCTCCTCTTTCAGCTCAAATCAAATTCCTTCTGACAGTAAAGGTACAAGATGTTATAAACAATGTCCTTGAATCATTTAATGTCTTCAAAAGAACTATGATACTAAAAGAGAAAAGCATAACAAAGCAAAACTAGAAATCAAGGGTTATGAAATAGCATTAGAGTCATTAGAATCCAGGATTATTGGACATGAAAAAAATGAGTTAGCTTGGGGTAAGAAATATGAATTTCAGAATTATGAGCTTAAATGTTGAGAAATAAAAATTAACAACTTAAATCTGGAATTAGAGAAGGTTGTTAAAGAAAGAGATGAGTTAAAAGATAAGATTTCAAAATGGGAAGAATCGCCCAAGAATCTTGAGGAAATACTTAAAAGTCAAATGAGTGCTAGAGATAAAACTAGTTTAGATTATAGCACACAATTGAATGAATTAAGTAGCAATCATGAAACTAATAGTGAGAACAGTTTGAATATTTTTGATGGTTGATCAAGTGATGATGAGCATATACCAGAAAATGATAAATTTTTAAAGAATGGGTATAAAGCTGTTCCTCCTCCCATAACAGGGAACTTCTTAACCCCAAGAGGTGGTATATCTTTTGCTGGGTTAGATGAATATGCCATTAGGAATAAAATCATTGAGTCACAAACAACTGAGCTTAATACTAAAACAAGTGAGACTGTAGATAAAACAAATGATGCAAATACTGAAAAGCCTAAGTCAGTCAGTGAGTCAGTTGTGTCTAATCCTAAGATTAACAGAGATAGTGTTATCATTGAGGATTGGACCTCAGATGATGAGGAGGAAGTGTCTGGAGTGCAAAAAGTTAGACCTGAGAATCAAACATTTAAGACTAAAGATGATAAAAGTGGTCAAAATTCTCATAAACAAGGAGTTGGTTTTAGGAAAGTAAAAGCCTGTTTTGTTTGTGGAAGTACTGAGCATCTGATAAAAGACTGTAATTTTCATGACAAAAAGAGTCAAGAGTCTAATCTAAAAAATATGGTTAATACTGGTAAATGGGAGAGCAAACCAGTATGGGATAATACCAAAAGAGTTAATCATCCAAACTTTTCAAAATACCCACATTTAAGTGAGACTTTTGTCCCAGCAGGTGTATCAAGTAGAACAGGTTTGCATAGGCTAAGTATTAATACTGCTAGGTCTGTTTGTACTGCTAGGCCAAGTATTAATATTGATAGGCCTGTTAGTACTGCCAGGCCAAGTATTAGTACTGCTAGGCCTATTTGTACTGCTAGGCCAAGTATTAGTACCAGCAAGGCCCTGTTTAGCTTCTAGATCTATTTACCTAAGAATGGACAATGTAAGACCAAAAGGTTCATGTTCACCTATCAAGAGGTCTTACTACATAAAACCAGCCTTTAGACACAAAGACTTAAAACAAGATGTTAAAACTTTTGGGGTTAAAAACATGACTATTGCTGGGAAAAGAGCAGTAGTTAATACTGGTAAGGGTAAGCTGGATACTGACCTTAAAAAGTCAAGATGGGTTTTGGAGGCCTAAGGGAAATTACCTGGATCATTGTTCCAAACAGATAGTGGATCATTCAATGCTCAAAAGGTTGAGTATGTTGACCCAAAAGGGATTTCCAAGTCTGTAATGGCTTGGATCCCTAAGAGATACTAATTCTCTTACTATTATTGTGCCAGGTCCAATTTCCAGAGATCTTGTTACAGGATCATAAGTGGTGATATTGGTTGCTCTAGCCATAGGAACTGGGCAACAAAGCTTTTCTTTCAGACTATTAAGATTTCATGGAGGCTTTGTGGCTTTATCGAAGTTGATCCCAAAAATGAGGTAAAATAACGGGTAAAGGTAAAATCAAAACTGCTAATTTAGACTTTGATGATGTTTACTTTGTAGATGAACTTAAGTTTAAAACCTTTCTCTGTCTCACAAATGTGTGACAAGAAAATATGTCCTTTTACTGAGAGTATAAAGTGAATGCCGTCGAGCTTGTCTCCTAGCTTAAGCTTATTGATGAAATCAAGTTGTACTTAGAGCTCTAGAAGGAGCGAGTTACAGCTAGATTTAAAGAACATTGTTCCTTCTGGAGGTATAACTTGTTTATATGCAAATGCAACAGCAGATGAGTCTAAATTATGGCACAGGAGATTAGGTCATGTAAATTTCAAAAATATAAATAAACTTGTTAAAGGTCACCTAGTTAGAGGTTTACCTTCAAAAGTTTTTATGAATGACCACACTTGTGTTGCCTGCAAGAAGGGTAAGCAACACAAGGCCTCCTGTAAGGCCAAGTTAGATAGAATCATCAGAAAGCCCCTAGAATTACTTTATATGGACTTATTTGGACCTGTGTCTGTTTTAAGAAAAAAAAAGGCCCCAAAAAAATCAACAAGAAAAAGAGTACTGTTTTGTTGTGACTGATATTTAGCAGATTTAGTTGGGTATTTTTCTTAGCTACCAAGGATGAAACATCTGAAATCCTTTGTAATCTTATCATAGGCTTAGAAAAACAATTGAATCATAATGTTAAAATCATTAGATGTGATAATGGGACAGAGTTTAAGAATTATGCTATGAATGAATTCTGTGCTAAGAAAGGAATCAAAAGGGAGTTTAGAGTGTAACAGAACTCATAGCAGAATGGGTGTTGGTTGAATAGAATAAACAAAAACCCTAATTGCGGCAACTAGAACTATGTTAGCAGACTCACTTTTACCTATCCCATTTTGGGCAAAGGCAGTTAATACTGCTTGTTATGTACTGAATAGGGTATTAGTGACCAAACCTCAAAATAAGATACCTTATGAACTATAATAGGTTAAATTCACCTCGTATTAGTTTATGAGACCATTTTTGGGTGTCTCCTTGGAGACTATTTGAATACCTAGATTCTTGGGTAAATTTGAATGGGAAATCTGATGAAAAGGTATTTGCTTGGATTACTCTACCTCTAGTAAAGCCTTTAGAGTATACAACAAAAGGACCAAAAGGGTAGAAGAGAATCTGCACATTAATTTTCTTGAAGATCAACCAAATGTGACAGGAACTGGTCCTAATTGGATGTTTGATCTTGATTTTCTCACAAATTCAATGAATTATATTCCTGTTAGTGTAGAAAATTAGGTTAATGTGGATGTAGGTACACAAGATTCTTATGTTGCAGGATCATCAGGAAAAGATAAAGGACCTACTCAGGAATACATACTGCTTCTACTACAACCTCATAGGACAAGGATTCCAGTAAAGGATGTTGTTCAGGTTGTACAAGAAAAACCTTCTAAAAATTCTTCAGACAAGGATATATAAGATTCAGAAGATGTTATTGATAAGGAAGGACAACATCAGATGCTAGAAGATGAACAAATCTTGCATGATGAACTTGAGATAATGGTTACTCAGGAATTGGCTGCTAAAGCTATGGGTGATGTTTCAAGACAAGCCTTTGAAGAATAAAAGAAGAGAATTGCATCTCAAAAGAAGGCAGCTCAAGCTACCAGTACTAACCAACTTAGTACTGATAGGCCATCTGTTAATACTGATAGGCCATTTGTTAGTACTGATAGATCATTTATTAGTACTGATAGGTCTAACACACCTAATGTTAGTACTGCTAGTACTTCCACAGGTGCAAATGCAGATGGATCATCATTTGTCTATCTTCGAGGCAAAATACCTATTGATGTATCTACTCTCCATAATGCTGATTTACCCATTGATCCAAATATGCTTGCCTTGGAAGATGCTTCTAATACTCTTCCAAATGATGGAATATTCAATGGAGCTTATGATGATGATGAATATGTGGGTGCAGAGGCTGATTTCAACAACATGGATAACACCATTGCTGTCAGTCCTATTCCCACACTCATATCTCATAAGGATCATCTAAAAGGACAAATTCTAGGAGATCTTATATCAGCAGTTCAAACAAGAGGGAAGATTCAAAAGGCTTCTTCAGCACAACAAGTCTTTGTAATCTGTAACCTAGGCAGATTCAAGTGATAATATAAAGTTCTTTTGTGATTTTTAATATTGTTCTTCTTAGCATTATTGATTAGTTTCCGCATAATCAATCGTGTTCAAATCAGTGTTTCATTATTGTTGCTTTAGAATTATCTAAGGGAACAAACCCTTTACAAGCTAAAGGTACTTGTTGATTTGCCATATAGGAAAAAGGTAATTGGCACAAAGTGGGTCTTAATGAATAAAAGGGATGAGAGAAGTATTGTTGTGAAAAACAAAGCCAGGCTTGTAGCACAAGGGTTTAGACAAGAGGAAGGAATAGATTATGATGAGGTTTTTGCACTAGTTGCCAGGATAGAGGCAATTAGGTTTTTTTAGTCTTTGCATCATACATGGGATTTACTGTCTACCAAATGGATGTTAAAAGTGCATTTTTCTATGGCACTATTAAAGAAGAGGTGTATGTCCATCAACCTCCAGGATTTGTTAATCATGCTCATCCAAACAAAGTCTATAAGGTGATTAAAGCTCTTTATGGTCTTCATTAAGCCCCTAGAGCTTGGTATGAGACACTTTCTTCTTTTCTGATAGAAAATGGTTTCAGGAGAGGTACCATAGACAAAACATTGTTTATCAAAAAGAAAAAGAGTGACATTATGTTAGTCCAAGTGTATGTGGATGACATTATTTTTGGTTCTACAAAGAAGTCTATGTGTACAGAGTTTGAAGACTGTATGCATAAAAGATTCCAAATGAGCTCCATGGGTGAACTCACTTTCTTAATGGGACTTCAAGTAAAGCAAAAACCTGATGGAATCTTTATTAGTCAGGATAAGTATATAGCTGACATCCTTAAGAAGTTTGATTTTTGGTCCATCAGAACAGCTAACAGATCTTAGAGATCAAATAGTTAGAACATAGTTTGTAATTGTAACTAGGCAGATTTTCAAAGTTTAATATAATAAAAGTTCTTTTTTGATATTCAATATTGTTCTTCGTAGCATTAAAAAACATAAATTATTGATGTAGATTTTGCATAATCATAGTGTTTACTCTGTGTTTATTAATGGTTCTTTAGAATGATCTAAAGGAGAAAACTCTTTGCAGCTGAAGATTAAAATCTATTCAGTAAATCGATCCAACAAGTGGTATCAGAGCTTGTGTGGAAATTCTGAATAAGAAGAACTCAACTGTAAGATGGAGAACAAGAATTTCCACCCACAATCATGCAATGAAGTCCCTAATCATTAGGAAGGGAGATAGTACGTATTTGGGAGATGAGAATGCGACAATAATCTGTATTACATACCATAATTATTGGAATGTTATTGTCAAGGAGATTAGAAGAAGAGCTGCACCAAACAACGGAGAATAATCTGCCCTCCTGCTCTAAGATGCCAACAACTGGCTGCTAGAAGAAATCGGATAAGAGTTAGAAGCATCTTGCTTTTAGCATTACCTGTTGAATACCTCTCTTAAGTTTCCAATGTTGCTGTGTAATCTTTCTGGGGGAGGCAATCAATCGCGTTTGGTGGTAATATACGAATACAAGAAGATTGCAGAAAATGTTCTAAACATTATTTGAAAATTTTTACTGCTATCAATGAAGCTTGGACAACGCTTATGGTAGATTCCAAAAAATGATATAATTGGAGGTTCTTGGTGCTCCCAATATCAAAGGGAGATATCAAACCTGAAGTTTTGAAGTCTTTCTTTTCATGGAATAGATTTATCTCATCATGAGAAATAAGCCAGAAATGATGAGGTTGATATTGATGATCTTTACAACAATCTAAGGGTATATGAAGATGAATTGAAAAGGTCTTCAGGTTCTAACTCTGCTTCTAGAACTTGCTTTTCTCTCCTTTGAGAATACTGGTGCGTACTAATGGAAAGTATATGCAGTGGAGATTTAGGTTAGAACTGTGGTGGCATTATCAAGTTCCATCTACTATGTGCACATGATGTAGCTTATCTTATCTTGCTCAATCATTAACAATTCTCAACTTGAGAATGAGGATTTTCAGTAGATGGATGGAGAGGATGGAGAGGATTTGGAGGAATTGGATCTTCATTGGCAGGTGGCTATGTTGACTGTAAGAGTAAAGAAGTTCATTCAGAGGACAGGAAGGAATATAGACTTCAAAAAAAGACATGTTTCTCTTGATAAGTCAAAGATTAAGTGCTACAACTGTCATAGAAAAGGGCTTTTGTAGGATAATGTATTATGGAAGAAATAAGGGAGAAGATCTTATAGGTGCAATGACAGGGCAATACACCAACATTGAATCTTCATTACAGGTACTGGTGGTCTCAAGATGGTATAGGAAGATAGCTGGAGTAATGATTTTGAAGTGACAGTCAATTGCTTTGATGGCAATCTCCTCTTCAAGTCATAAGTTTATTCTGACAGCGAGGTAATGGTCAAAAATGTTCCTAAAAATGTCCTTGATTCATCTAATAACGTTCAAAAAGAACTATGATACTGCAAGAGAAAAACATAACAAAGCAAAACTAGAAATTAGGGGTTATGAGATAGCCTTAGAGTCACTAGAATATAGGATTCTTAGACATGAAAAGAATGAATTGGCTTGGGGTGAGAAATATGAATTTCAAAACTATGAGCTTAAATGTAGAGAAATAAAAATTAACAACTTAAATCTGGAATTAGAGAAAGTTGTTAAGGAAAGAGATGAGTTAAAAGATAAGATTGCAAAATGGGAAGAATCATCCAAGAATCTTGATGAAATACTTAACAGTCAAATGAGTGCTAGAGATAAAACTGGTTTAGGATATAGCACACAATTGAATGAATTAAGTAGCAATCATGAAACTGATAGTGAGAATAGTTTTAATGTTTTTGATGGCAGATCTAGTGATGAAGAGTCAACTGTTTAGCTCCTTGATGATAGAGTCTGTCTGCAATAATTCGCTCAGAGGTGTGTATAGAAGTGTTGTTTACGCTGTGCAGTTTAGATGTGCTCTTTCTGACTCCGCGAAGAGCTGAGTCGTGTGTGTCATGTTTGCGGGTTGATGTATTTGCGCATTAGGAATAAAAATCATTGAGTCATAAACAACTGAGCTTAATACTAAAACAAGTGAGACTGTAGGTAAAACAAATGATGCAAATACTGAAAAGCCTAAGTCAGTCAGTGAGTCAGTTATGTCTAATCCTAAGATTAACAGAGATAGTGTTATCATTGAGGATTGGAACTCAGATGATGAGGAAGAAGGGTATGAAGTGCAAACAGTTAGACCTGAGACTCAAACAGTTAAGACTAGAGATGATAAAAGTGGTCAAAATTCTAAGAAACAAGGAATTGGTTTTAGGAAAGTAAAAGCTTGTTTTGTTTGTAAAAGTACTGACCATTTGATCAAAGACTATAATTTTCATGACAAAAAGAGTCAAGAGCCTAAGCTGAAAAATGTGGTTAATACTGGTCAAAGGGAGGGCAAACCAGTATGGGATAATACTAAAAGGGTTAATCATCAAAACTTTTCAAAATACCCACATTTAAGTAAGACTTTTGTCCCATCAGGAGTACTAACAAGAACAGGTTTGCATAGGCCAAGTGTTAGTACTGCTAGGCCTGTTTGTACTGCTAGGCCAAGTGTTAGTACTGCTAGGCCTGTTTGTACTGCTAGGCCAAGTGTTAGTACTGCTAGGCCTGTTTGTACTGCTAGGCCAAGTGTTAGTACTGCTAGGCCTGTTTATGCTACCAGACCTATTTACCCAAGAATGGACAATGTAAGACCAAGAGGCTCATGTTCACCTATCAAGAGGTCTTACTACACAAAACCAGCTTTTAGACCCAAAGACTTAAAACAAGATGTTAAAACTTTTGGGGTTCAAAATATGACTACTGCTGGGACAAGAGCAGTAGTTAATACTGGTAAGGGTAAGCTGGATACTGACCTTAAAAAGTCAAGATGGGTTTGGAGGCCTAAGGGAAATTACTTGGATCATGTGTCCAAAGACAGTGGATCATTCATGCTCAAGAAGGTTGAGTATGTTGACCCAAAAGGGATTTCCAAGTCTGTAATGGCTTGGATCCCTAAGAGATACTAATTCTCTTACTTTTTGTGCAGGGCAATCCAGAGATCTTGTTACAGGATCATGCAGTGGTGGATAGTGGTTGCTCTAGCCATATGACTGGCAACAAAGCTTATCTTTCAGACTATGAAGATTTCAATGGAGGCTTTGTGGCTTTTGGAAGTGATCCCAAAGGAGGTAAAATAACGGGTAAAGGTAAAATCAAAACTGCTAATTTAGACTTTGATGATGTTTATTTTGTAGATGAACTTAAGTTTAACCTTTTCTCTGTCTCACAAATGTGTGACAAGAAAAATAGTGTCCTTTTTACTGAGTCTGAATGCCTTATCTTGTCTCCTAGCTTTAAGCTTCTTGATGAAAGTCAAGTTGTACTTAGAGCTCCTAGAAAGGATGATGTGTACAGCTTGGATTTAAAGAACATTGTTCCTTCTGGAGGTATAACTTGTTTATATGCAAATGCAACAGCAGATGAGTCTAAATTATGGCACAGGAGATTAGGTCATGTAAATTTCAAAAATATAAATAAACTTGTTAAAGGTCACCTAGTTAGAGGTTTACCTTCAAAAGTTTTTATGAATGACCACACTTGTGTTGCTTGCAAGAAGGGAAAGCAACACAAGGCCTCCTATAAGGCCAAGTTAGATAGAATCATCAGAAAACCCATAGAATTACTTCATATGGACTTATTTGGACCTATCTCTGTAGAAAGTATTAATAAGAAAAGGTACTGCTTGGTTATGACTGACGATTTCAGCAGATTTAGTTGGGTATTTTTCTTAGCTACCA
Source organism: Tanacetum coccineum (assembly GCA_026074375.1). Taxonomy (NCBI): domain Eukaryota; kingdom Viridiplantae; phylum Streptophyta; class Magnoliopsida; order Asterales; family Asteraceae; genus Tanacetum; species Tanacetum coccineum. The sequence continues at coordinate 32,759 of BQNB010016668.1, read as the reverse complement.
AGGATGATACATCTGAAATCCTTTGTAATCTTATCATAGGCTTAGAAAAACAATTGAATCATAATGTTAAAATCATTAGATGTGATAATGGGACAGAGTTTAAAAACCATGCTATGAATGAATTTTGTGCTAAGCAAGGAATCAAAAGGGAGTTTAGTGTAGCTAGAACTCTACAGCAGAATGGTGTTGCAGAAAGGAAAAACAGGAACATAATTAAGGCAGCTAGAACTATGTTAGCAGATTCACTTTTACCTATCCCATTTTGGGCAGAGGCAGTTAATACTGCTTGCTATGTACCGAATAAGGTATTAGTGACCAAACCTCAAAATAAGACACCTTATGAACTATTAATAGGTAAATCACCTAGTATTAGTTTTATGAGACCTTTTGGGTACCCCTTGACTATTTTGAACACCTTAGATTCCTTGGGCAAATTTGATGGGAAATCTGATGAAGGTTATTTGCTTGGATACTCTACCTCTAGTAAAGCCTTTAGAGTATACAAAAAAAGGACCAAAAAGGTAGAAGAGAATCTGCACATCAACTTTCTTAAAGATCAACCAAATGTGGCAAGAACTGGTCCTAATTGGATGTTTGATCTTGATTTTCTCACCAATTCAATGAACTATATTCCTGTTAGTGTAGAAAATAAAGTTAATGTGGATGCAGGTACACAAGATTCTTATGTTGCAGGTTCATCAGGAACAGATAAAGGACCTACTCAAGAATACATACTGCTTCAACTACAACCTCATAGGACAAGGATTCCAGTAGAAGATGTTCCTCCAGCTGCACATGAAAAATCTTCTGAAAGTTCTCCTAAAGACAATGATGTACAAGACTCAGAAGATGCTACTAACAAGGAAAGTGAACAAGACTTGCAAGATGAACTTAAGATGATGGTTACTCAAGAATTTGGCTGCTAAAGCTATGGATGATGTTTCAAGACAAGCATTTGAAGAAGAAAAGAGAAGAATTGCATCTCAAAAGAAGGTAGCTCAGGCTACAAGTACTAACAAGCTTAGTACTAATAGGCCATCTGTTAGTACTGATAGGACATCTGTTAGTACTGATAGGCCATATGTTAGTACTGATAGGCCATATGTTAGTACTGATAGGCCCTTTGTTAGTACTGATAGGTCTAACACACCATATGTTAGTGCTGCTAGTACTCCTATAGGTGCAAATGCTAGTGAATCATCATTTGTCTATCTTGGAGGAAAAATACCTATTGATGCATCTACTCTCCCTAATGCTGATTTACCCATTGATCCAAATATGTCTGACTTAGAAGATGCTTCTGATACTCTCCCAAATGATGGAATATTCAATGGAGCTTATGATGATGATAAAGATGTGGGTGCAGTGGCTGATTTCAACAACATGGATAACACCATTGCTGTCAGTCCTATTCCCACACTCAGAATTCATAAGGATCATCCAAAAGGACAAATTCTAGGAGATCCTACATCAGCAGTTCAAACAAGAGGGAAGATTCAAAAGGCTTCTTCAGCACAACAAGCCTTGGTAAGTTACATTCACAAACAGAACAGAACAAATCACAAGGATCATCAGAACTGTTTGTTTGCATGTTTTCTCTCTCAAGAAGAACCCAAGACTATATCACAAGCCTTACAAGATGAAAGCTGGGTTGAAGCAATGCAAGAGGAATTGCTTCAGTTCAAACTGCAGAAGGTTTGGGTACTTGTTGATTTGCCATATGGGAAAAAGGTAATTGGCACAAAGTGGGTCTTCAGGAATAAGAGGGATGAGAGAAGTATTGTTGTGAAAAACAAAGCACGGCTTGTAGCACAAGGGTTTAGACAGGAGGAAGGTATAGATTATGATGAGGTTTTTGCACATGTTGCCAGAATTGAGGCAATTAGGTTATTTTTAGCCTTTGCATCATACATAGGATTTATTGTCTACCAAATAGATGTTAAAAGTACATTTCTTTATGGCACTATTGAAGAGGAGGTGTATGTTCATCAACCTCCAGGCTTTATTGATCCTGTTCATCCAAACAAAGTCTATAAGGTGATCAAAGCTCCTTATGGTCTACATCAAGCTCCTAAAGCTTGGTATGAGACACTTTCTTCTTTTCTGATGGAAAATGGTTTTAGAAGAGGTACCATAGACAAAACATTATTTATCAAGAAGCACAAGAGTGGCATTATGTTAGTCCAAGTGTATGTGGATGACATTATTTTTGGCTCTACTAAGAAGTCTATGTGTACAGAGTTTGAAGAATGTATACACAAAAGATTCCAGATGAGTTCCATGGGTGAACTAACATTCTTTTTGGGACTTCAAGTGAAGCAACAACCTGATGGAATCTTTATTAGTCAGGATAAGTATGTAGCTGACATCTTAAAGAAGTTTGATTTTTTGTCCATCAGAACAGCTACTACTCCTATTGAGTCTAATAAACCACTGGTCAAGGATGAAGATGGTGTAGATGTAGATGTACATGTCTACAGGTCTATGATTGGCTCTCTAATGTATTTGACTGCATCAAGGCCAGACATCATGTTTGCTGTTTGTGCCTGTGCTAGATTTCAAGTCACTCCAAAAGCCTCACACTTAAATGCAGTAAAAAGGATTTTTAGGTACCTCAAACATCAACCCAAATTAGGTTTATGGTATCCTAAGGATTCACCTTTTGAACTTGAAGCTTACTCAGATAGTGATTATGGAGGAGCCAGCCTTGACAGAAAATCAACAACAGGTGGATGTCAATTTCTTGGTAGAAGATTGATATCTTGGCAATGCAAGAAGCAGACTATTATGGCAAATTCTACTACTAAGGCAGAATATGTTGCAGCTGCTAATTGTTGTGGGCAAGTATTATGGATACAGAATCAGATGATGGATTATGGTTTCAATTTCATGAACACCAAAATCCATATTGATAATGAGAGCACTATAAGTGTTATCAAGAATCCTGTTGCTCATTCTAGGACCAAACATATTGAGATTCGATTTCATTTTATAAGAGATTGCTATGAGAAAAGACTGATTGAAGTTATCAAGATTCACACTGATCATAATGTTGCAGATCTTCTCACCAAAGGATTCGATGTCACAAGATTTAACTTTTTGGTGGTTAGCATTGGATTGTTGAATCTGTAGCTAAAATTAAGGGGAGGCAAGATGATTTGGTGTACAGTTTGTATAGAATGTTATGTGAGCAGACAGATTTTGCCAATGGTGATGTCTTTCATTCAGTTGTTTAGGTTCTAAAGAGTCATTAGGGAGAGATATGGATGGTACTGAAGAGTTTTTGTTATCAAACTTGTTCAATTTTTGGTTAACAAAAGTTAGTACCGACAGGCAAAGTTTGTACCGCTATAAAGCCGTTAGAGAAAATACCGGTAGGGGTCTAGAGTGTAATTTTTGGTGGTTTCTTTGCCATTGGAGATGCTACTACTATAAATACCTATCTCACTTACAAAATTGATCCTTCTTAGATCTTTTAATCGATTTCAATTGACAAACCCTAATTATTCATCACCGACAATTACCAACATCAAATAAATGATGGCAAGATTGGATTTCTGTTCTAAGCACAATATGGTGGCCTATTTGGAAAAGACGGATGGGAATACAGAGTTTCATCAGATTATGGACTTTCTCACAAGCAGTTCAATTTATTATGCACTCACTATAAGTCCCATAGTCTCAACTTCGTTTGTTGAATAGTTTTGGACGACTGCTAAGTCTAGAATAGTCAACAACATTAGTTATATAGATGCCATAGTTGCTGGTAAGCCTGTGACTATCTCAGAAGCATCAATAAGAAGTGATCTTCTTTTTGATGATGCTGATGGGATAGATTCTTTGAATAATCAGGCTATATTTGATAATATTCAGCTAATGGGGTATGAGGGAGACCTGAATACTTTAACTTTTAATAAAGCCCTCTTTTCACCCCAATGGAAATTCCTTTATCACACCATGAATCACTGCATTAGTTCTAAGAGCACATCTTGGGATCAAATTCCTACTAATATTGCCACAGCAGTAATTTGTTTAACTACTAATCAGAAATACAATTTTTCAAAATTAATTATTATTGTTGAGATTCGATGAGACTTTGATGGACGGTTATGGGAGGTAGGTCTGGGACCAACGATGAACCATAACTAGGTGTAATCCACATATCTTGTTCGCACTAAATCAGATAAGGATATTTACGAACGTTTGATGCATTAGCTTTTTAATCGATTATGTAACAAGTTCACCCTTTTTGTGAGATGCAACAAAGGATTGAGGTAGATCACCGGATGAGGCAACAGTTACATAAGAGAGGAGGATGTTATTACACTTGGATGTTTCATGAAACCATTACAATTTCAAGCCAATTCAATCGAGATTCACTAGATGTTAGAATACTTTTAAGGGGAAGCTTATTGTTGATATACTTAACCATCTACATGCATCACTTGAGGGGAAGCGTTTACGAGTTGCACAAGACCCCTATTAGATGATTACAAAAATGGGAAGAAGATTCATGATGTGCACTAATAATTGATGATGCATTTTTAGCAAATGTTTTCTTCATGCATATTGTTATTGTAATACAATATAGGGAAGATTGTTGGGAATTACAGATTTGATGATTACAAAACCCACAAGCAGAAATGAAGAAAGAAGAAACAATGAGGACCTAATATGTAATAGTTAGTTAGCTTTATTAGTAAGCTAGGATTTCTTGTAACCTCCCTCTATTATATAAAGAGGGTAGGCGTCTAGGTTACAAGTATCCATTCATAGCAGACTTCTCTAATGAGAGTCTAAGAAACGCATAGAGCATGTGTAGTGTAGTAGTAGTAGTTAGTTCTTTATTGTGTTTAATAAAGAAAACCTTATTAGTAACATGATTGTATTCTTGTTCTTTATATTCCGCTGTGCTTATCAATCATTGTTATATTACCCTAGTTGAGTCCAGATCTTGGATTCCACAGATTTTTATGAGAAGAGACTAATAGAGGTTAACAAGATTCATACTGATCATAATGTTGCAAACCTTCTCACCAAAGGATTTGATGTCACCAGGTTTAACTTCTTAGTAGTCAGCATTGGAATGTTAAATCTGTAGCTCCATTTGAGGGGAGGTTAAAATTGTAAAGTTTGTAAAGTGTAGTGAGTACTTCTAGTTAAAATTAATACTGCTAGGGTATTAATTCTGGTAGTTAGAAAATAACTAGTTATAGTTAATAATAGATTGTAGCATTTTTCTTGTTTTTAACTAACTATTTCAGGATAAGCATGGATTTGAGGATGGATAGAAGCTATGCTGCAAATTCTTCTTATACATGGTCTGTAAGTACTAAGTACTAGAGTTAATTATGGTAGTCTATAAGTAAATTCTGGTAGTCTATAGGTTAATTCTAGTAGTCTATAAGTTAATTCTAGTAGATTATATTAGTACGGGTAGGCTAATGTTAAGCTCTGTTCGATGACTGTTTGTGCTTGTGATGAAAGATTAGATTATTTCTTATATTACCGTCAGAGATTTTTACTGCGCATACCTTCTAACATAGGATTATCTATTTGGATAATTACTTGCGACTTATTCTCATTATAATATCTTTTTTTTACTCTAAAGAAACTTCTTTTACACATGGTCCAATAAGAAACCTTGTTATTAATCGTTAAAAATTCAATTCCCTCTCTCTACCAGCACTTAGTAATTCACTCGAATCAAACCCTGGATTAGAATTTAAATTCTTACATTTTTTGTTCATCAACAAGTCTATATGGCCAATCTAAAGTACTCTAACAAGCATAACATGGTCGCTTTCCTGAAAAAACCAAATAAAAGTGTTGGTTTCACTGAGGTAGTAGATTTCCTTAAAGGTACATCTCTCAGGCATGCCTTAACTCACAATCCTACTATTTATGACTCCCTAGTCAAACAGTTCTGGCAAACTGCCACAGTCAGAACACTTACTAATGGGACTCAACAATTAATAGCATCTATAGACTCTACAGAGTATAATATTACTGAGGCATCTGTCAGAAGTAAACTTCAATTGGCAGATGCAACAGGAATACATAATTTATCTGATGCTGAAATATATGCTGGATTAGCCACATTGGGGTATGTTACTGAGGGCAAATTAACTTTTTGGAAAAAGAATTTTACACCCCAATGGAAATTTCTAATCCATCATATTTTACACTGCTTAAGCCCTAAGTCTGGTGGATGGGATCAATTTGGTAGTACTATTGCTACTGCATTAATCTGTCTATCTAGCAATAGGGTTTATAATTTTTCTAAAATGATTTTTGATGGGCTGGTTCATAACATAGAGAGTAATACAAAATTCTTAATGTATCCAAGGTTTTTACAAATTATTTTGGATATTACAACTGAAAATAAAGGAAGGTATTTAGCCCCCACTTTGACCAAAAAGATTTTTGCAAACATGAAACGGGGTTATGCAGGGGATTTTGTACCATTGCTGCCTGCTATGCTGGCAGGTGCAGCTATGGATCCAGGTGAAGGATCAGCACAACCAGCTGAACCTCATCACACACCTGTTGATCCACTACCATCCACATCCCTACCTCCTATTCAACCACCACCTCATTCACCTCATCAACCACCACCTCATTCACCTCATCAATCACCACCTCATTCACCTTATCAATCACCACCTCATTCACCTTATCAATCACCACCTCATTCACCTTATCAATCACCACCTCATTCACCTTATCAATCACCACCTCATTCACCACTTCAATCACCACCTCACTCACCACCTCATTACTCACCACCTAGGTCCTATGAAGCACCTCTCCCTGAAGGTAATACATCAGGAAGTGCTGAGGACAGTATGCAACTTAAAGAATTGATGGATATTATACCTAAGTTGGTGACCAGAATTGAAACTTTGGAGACAGAGCTACAACAGACAAAGACAACTTATGGAAAGGCAGTTCTCACCTTGGTTAAAAGGGTAAAGATTCTGGAAAAGGCATTAAAAAGAAAGACACAGAAAGTGGTAATATCTGAATCAGAGGGTGAAGAACCAGAGGATCAGGGGAGGATAATTCAGGATATTGATGATGATCCTCTAGTTTCTTTGGTAAGAGAAATCTCTTGAACAGTGAAAGATGCGAGTACCTCCTCATTTCATTGTTACTCCTACAAAAGCTTCAGGGGAGGCTCATGAAGAAGATATCAGTCCTACAATCTTGGAGGCAGCCAAAACATTGTCAAATGTTGACTTCTCAGGTGTTAGCAAGGTTAAAATCAACTGATAAGGGCAAGAGATATAGGAGGAGAGCAAGGTCAGTGGCTAAGAATATTAATACTAGATTAGATGCTGAAGAAGAGATTAATACTGGTAGAGAAGAAACTAATATTGGTATTGAAGAGATTAGTATTGGTAGTACTAAAGTTGATTCTGGTACTGCTAGTAAAAGGGGTCAAAGAGGGAATAAAGTCTCCAATGGTTGAAAGAGGAATCTCAGGCTACTCACAAAAACTAAAGACAAAAAAGACAATAAAAAAAAAGTAAGCTGGATTGGAAGAGGCTATAAAATTGTAAGCTCAAATGGATGAAGAAGTTGCAAAGCAGATTCATTTAGATGAAATGATAGCCAAAAGAATGGCAGAAGAGGAAGCATTATCAGAACAACAAATATACTGAAGAAGATTGGGATGCTATTAGAGCTAAGCTAGAAGCAAATGCAGAGTTGACAAAAGATGTGTTGGGAAAGGATTTGCCTGAACAAGACTTTGCAAAAAGAATGGTAGATATGGTGAATCAAAGAAAGAAACACTTTGCAGAGGAAAGAGCTAAGGCAAAGAGAAATAAACCCATGACTCAGTCACAGTTGAGAATCTACATGTCAAACTATCTGAAGAATCAAGGAACTTGGAAGCTTTCTCAGTTAAAGAAGTTGAGTTTTGAAGAGATTAAAGAAGAGTTTGATAAGTTAGTTCAGCAGATTGACACTTTTGTTCCTATGGATTTTGAAGCTACAAAGGCAAAATTGAAAAGATATGGAGAAGAGCTTCAGACAAAAACTTCAAAGAAACAAAAGATTGATGATAAAGATGTTCCAGCTATAGGAGAAAAAGTTGCTGAAGTAAAGGAAGAAGAGCCAGTAAAAAGAACAGGAAAAAGAAAGAAGCAAAAGGCTAGGAAAGGTATAAGTGTTGACAAGAATGCACAAGGAGATTCAGAGACTGATAAAGAGGAATCAGTGGAAGCTATGAATCCTACTCCTTTGGCTACAAAATCTAATATTGTGGTAAATTGGAAGATATTTCAGCAAGGTCAAAGAAGTATTTATCAGATAATGAGAGCAAATGGAGCTGATACAGTCTACATGAGCTTTGGAGCTATGGTTAAAGACTTCACAAGAGAGGATCTTATAGAGTTGTACAGGTTGGTAATGCAGAAGTATGGAACAAATAGGCCTGAAGATGCTTATGACAGAGTGCTTTGGAGTGACCTCAGGACTATGTTTGATCCACCTCTTAATGAAGATGCTATTTGGAGCTTACCACTTCAACAAAAGATGATTAATTAGAGGTACTATCCTACTTGTGCAGTACATTGCCTAACATTGGAGGCATCTACTATATATATATGTTAGCAGATAGGAAATATCCTTTGTCAAAAGATGCTTGCCAAGTGATGCTAAAAATGAAACTTCTAGATGGAACAATGGATGAAAATTGTTATCAACTCTTAAAGATGATTGAGAAGCAAGCTGGGATAAGAAAGTGATGAGTCTCTCAGTAGCAGTGAGCATGTTTTTTTTGGAAACTATGGACTATAATGGAAGTGAGAAGGGTTTGGGTGTTGGCTAACCACCACACAACAAATGGTCATCAGTTCACCATGCTTAATAGGCATAAGAACTGGCTAGTCCAAAGCAAACGGCTTTGGTAAAGACTTCTCAAATCCGTTAATGGTTGACAGTTTACCAAAAACTGTATGGTAATCAATGCACCATAGTATTGTACTAAAGCATTGGCTACTCCAGAGCAAACGGCTACTGGTAAAGAGAACTCAAATCCGTTGATAGCTGATAGTTTGCTAAAAACTATAAGGTTATCAATGCACCTTGTTATTGCAATGAAGCATTGACTAGTCCATAGCAAACGGCTCATGGTAAAGACATATCAAATCCGTTGATGGCTGGTAGTTTGCCAAAAACTACAAAGCCAACTTAGTTGGATGTTGCTGTGTAGCTGTGATGAAGAGAAGACAAAGACTAAAAGACAAAAGAAGCTAAGGACTTAAAGACATGCTTGGATACAATTCTCAAAAGCCCAAAATGAAGACAACTGAAGAAACTTGAAGTTCACAAGTGAAGTTCAAGTTTAGGGGAGGATTGTTAGGAATTTTGTATAACAGACTTAATTCTGTTAGTGTATTATAGTTAGTTCTGCTAGTTACATAGTTAGTACTGGTAGAAGGATTATCATAGTTAGTACTGGTAGTGTTAAATAGTTAATACTGCTTATGTAATAGTTAAGTCTGCTTACGCAGAAATTAGTTAGAGTTAAAGATATGCATGAGATATCTTAGGAAAGGATATGCATTATCTTTATACGCGTTTTGTAAAGCCCATTAGGGTTTCCTTAGTCTATAAAAGGAACCCTAGGCATAGTTAGTAGATATAGTTCTACACAAGATCATAGAGATCGAATAGTAATCATAGTTTGTAATCTGTAACCTAGGCAGATTTAAAGTTTAATATAAAAGTTCTTTTGTGGTATTCATTATTGTTCTTCTTAGCATTATTGATTAGATTCCGCATAATCAATAGTGTTCACTCAGTGTTTCAATATTGTTGCTTTAGAATTATCTAAAGGAGCAAACTCTTTGCAAGCTGAAGGTTTAGAACTATTCAGTAAAACGATCCAACATTTTGGGTATTCCTCAAAATGATAACTAGCCTAGTTGGGATCCAACTAAAGATAGAAAGGGCTAGTTAGGAACTAAGGGAATATTCTTGAAATATTCTTTGCTTGGTGAGAAAGAGGGAAAAGATTTGAAATTTGAATTTCCAAATTTAATAACACACATGTTGGATAAGGATGGATGAGTTGTGTGTGATTTGTCATGATGTGACATGATATGATGGAAAGGAGCCTCTCAAGGTCATTCAAAATGAATGGTGAGGATGTGAAGAAGAGAGGTGTGTAGGATAGGTGATATGGCAAGATCAATGGTGATAAAGAGGTTGTATTTATTGTATGAGTGAGAATAGAATGTTTGTGAGAGGAGTTGTGTTTATTTGAGATGAAGCATCAATCCAATGGTAGAGAATAGAATGAGGGAGTTTGGATTGATGAGGTGGCTTGATCAAGGGTAGAGAAGAAAGTGTGTTTGTTAGGGAAGCAATCCAAGGGTTGAGAAAGAAAGAATGTGTGAACTTGGATTGGTGACATGCCTATCTGGAAAGAGTGCTTTGGAGTGACCTCATGACTATGTTTGATCCACCTTTAATGTAGATGTTTTTGGAGCTTACCACTTCAACAAAAGATGATTCAAATTGGAGGATACTATCCTTATTGTGAGTACATTGTTAACATTGGAGGCATCTACTAAATATATGTTAGCGGATAGGAAATATCCTTTGTCAAAAGATGCTGGCCAAGTGATGCACCCTAAAGTTGAAGCTTCTAGATGGAACATCGGATGAAGTTTGTTATAGAACTCTTTAAAAATGATTTGAAGAAGCAGAGCGGGATAAGAACAGTGCCATGCAGTCTCTCAGTAGTCTAGTGAGCTTGTTTTTTTTGGAAACTATGGACTATAATGGATGTGAGAAGGGTATTGGGGGTTGGTAACCACACACCAAACACTATGGTCATAAGTCTCACCATGATTAATAGGCATAAGAACTGGCTGTCCAAAGCAATAACGGACTTTGGTAAGGACTTCTCAATCTGTTAAGGTTGACAGTTTACCAAAAACTGTATGGGAGGTAATCATGCCCCACCATTGTATTGTACTAAAGCATTGGATACTCTAGAGAAAACCGGATGACATCTACAGGAAAAGAGAACTTAAATCGTTGATAGCTGACTAGTTTGCTAAAAACTATATGGTTATCAATGCCAACTTGTTATTGCAATGAAGCATTGACTAGTCCTTAGCACAAATGGCTTATGGTTAACAATATTAAATCAGGTCGATGGCTCGGTAGGTTGTTTGCCAAAAAAAACTACAAAGCCAACTTAGTTGGTTGTTGCTGTGTAGACTGTGATGGAAGAGAAGACAAAGACTATAAAGACAAAAGAAGATAAGGACTTAAAGACATGACTTGACGATACATTCTTAAAAAGCCCAAAATGAAGACAACTGAAGAAACCTTGAGTTCACAAGTATGTTCAAGTCTTAGGGGGAGGATTGTTAGGAATTTTGCTATAAAGACCTAATTCTGTTAGTGTATTATAGTTAGTTCTGCCTAGGTACTATAGTTATGTATGGATAGAAGGATTTATCATAGTGAAGTACTGGTTGTGGTTAAATAGTTAATATGCTTATGTAATAGTTAGTCTGCACTTACGCAGAATATTAGTTAAAGTTAAAGATATGGACAATGCGATATCTTAAGAAAATATATGCATTATCTTTTTTACGTGTTTTGTAAAGGCCCATTAGGGTTTCCAATAGCTCTATAAAAGGAACCTTAGGCATGTTTAGTATGATATAGGTTACACAAGATCTTAGAGATTTCGAATTGTAATCATAGTTTGTAATCTGTATCTAGGAAGATTTTAAAGTTTATTATAAAAGTTTCTTTTGTCTGGTATTACATTACTGTTCTTATAAGCATTTAGTGATTAGATTCAGCTATATTCAAATAGTGTGTATACTCTCTGGTTTCAATATTGTTGCTTTAGTATTATCTAAAGGAGCAATACTCTTTGGCAAGCTTGAAGGTTTAGAATATTCAGTATTAAAACGATTATACAGTTTTGGGTATTCCTCAAAATGATTAACTAGCCCAGTTGAGTATCCAACTAAAGATAGAAAGAGCGATAGATAGTAAACACTAAGGGAATATTCTTGAAATATTCTTTGCTTGGTGAGAAAGAAAGTCGGAAAAGATTTGAAATTTGAATTTCCAAATTTAATAACACTCATGTGGATAAGGGGATGGTATGATGAGTTGTGGTGCTGATTTGTCATAGATGTGACCAATGATATGACGGAATGGAGCCTCCTAAGTCTTTCAAAAACTGAATGGTGAGGATAAAGTGAGGAGTGAAGAAAGAGGTGTATAGGATAGGTGATATGGCAAGAATAATGGTGATAAAGAGGTTGTATTTATTGTATGAGTGAGAATAGAATGTTTATGAGAGGAGTTGTGTTTATTTGAGATGAAGCATCAATCCAATGGTAAAGAATAGAATGAGGGAGTTTGGATTGATGAGGTGGCTTAATCAAGGGTAGAGAAGAAAGCGTGTTTGTTAGGGAAGCAATCCAAGGGTTGAGAAAGAAAGAATGTGTGAACTTGGATTGGTGACATGCCTTGATCAAGGGTTAAGATGAAGTAGTGTGTGTATTTTGAATTGTATGGAGAAGAAGAAGAATAGTGGATATGCGGTGGAGAATGTTTTGAAAAGATATAGAAGATTTTGGTTGAGAATGTAGGAGACATAAAGGTACAACAAGTACAAGAGAAGTACATTGTGTAAGGGAATATGAGTTTGCATTGTTGAGGTTTATTTGGAGAAGGTTTATGTGAAGGAGAGTGTTTATGCTTAAAGTATTTAGGAAGATTAAGTAAAAGGTTGATGGTGTATATAAGAAATCAAAGGATTGATTTGGGTAAATAATCATATTACCAATAAGAGAAGAAAAGGATGTGGACACAATATGTGTTTTATGGGTGGTTTAAGGGAAGAAGGTGATTAGAGTGGGTGAAGAGATGGAATCACTTGTTTGGTAAGATGGGTTATCAAGTGATTAGAGAGAAAGGTTGTAGGAGTGTATAGAGGAGAGTAAGGACGTGGAACATGTGAGGATTACTTTGTGAGTTTGTAAAAAAAATTTGTATAGGTAAGGAAGTGAGAAAAGCACACAAAGTATAATTAACTTACTAATCACCACAAATCAGTTATTCATTTAGGACTTCTTTAATCCATGTATAATTCAAACAATGGATTTGATCACTAATCATCTTGATGCAAACAAGCTGATACGCCTTATTATTACATCGTGTTTCGGCGGCGTTTATTGTCTATTTTTATATCATTTTTGTGAACTTTCGGATACTTAAAGCATGAAATATGTGCAGTTACTTGAAGACATCTCAGACTCAAAAAGATCTAAAGACACAAGTATTTTACACCTTTACTGAAAAAAAGATAGAAGAAGATAATACTAAGCCCAAAAAATCAAAGCCAAAAGTACGCCGCACTTCAGGACGAATGTTAATGAATGAAGTTAATACCCTAAGTACGCCGTACTTTTCATTAAGTACGGCCGCACTTATACTCATATTAAAAGTTTTAAGCATTAAAGAAGCCAAGTACGCCAACCACTTTCAAGGAATTTACGTTTGTACTTTTGCCCCGGTTAGCCTATAAAATTGAGAGGCAATTCTCACAATTCTCACACACTTCAATAACAAATACTCCTCTACATCAATCTTTCATCAAATCCCTTGAGTTTTTGCCAAAACAAACTTTCGGCGCAAGAACGAAGACATATTATCTATGTTAAATAAGGGTTTCTATACAAATTCATACTTGTAAAAGTGGGTGTTCAATCCATTTCTCAAACCGAATTTCGTTTATAGTCTTTTGATTTCTATATTAAACTCCTGTTATCATGCACACCAATAGCCAAGTAGTGACTGAACCTTTATGAATACTCGGTGATTGTTCTATTATAATAATAAGAATTTGGTGTCATTTTGATCTTATCAATCTTAGCTTATTTTACAATCCTATCTTATCTTATCTTGTATAAACTTGCTTCGATCACTTTTGACTTTTTAGTATTAATGGCTATAGGTTGAAAAGAACCATTGCTGCCCACTATATAATTTTAAAGATTTGTCTCATGTTCTTTTCTCATTCGATGAAGAAATCTTACTTATGGTATTTATAAACAAAACAGAATTTTATATAATAGTAACTTGATTGTGTGAGTGACACATTTGATTAAGTGTAAACCAAGATAATTCTTACGTGTAAAAACGAGTTAATTTGTGAAAAAGCTTTCTGACGAAGAAATCCTTTTTATAAGTTAAAGTCCTAAGTCGAATATCGGCAATTACTGCCATTGCCTTATGAATTATATAAAACTAATCGTAGTAGTCATGATTTCCTTCTTTTAATGAGTCTATCTTTAAAGTTATTATTTATTGTTTTTAAATCTTTTGATTATTCGAACACTAATCAAATCCTTGTGGAATGACTTTGGTCTTACCTTAAATGTTATACTACATACGGTGGGTTATACTTTTACCCGTTGTGGATCTGTGTTTTCATTTACATAAACGGTGGTATTTTCAGTCTTTCTAAATTTAAAGCTTTTGAATACATCAAAGTTTTTTGGCATCGAAAATCAAGCTTTACCAAAACAACAATGACAAAGTTGGTATTTCATTCCTGAAAAAACTCCTTCTGCGGTTTATTTAGGATGCCCCAAAGCTCTCTATATAGCGACCCAGAGAGTACTCAATTTCTGCCAATATGATTAAGATAATGGAAAAAAACATGAAAAGATATAGAGTTGAACCACATTTCTCTACATCCTAATCACCCTTCAAACGAGACAGACTGGCCTGATAATTAAAATTGAGCCTTTAAAAGAATCCTTAAAAAATGTGAAAGATAACTCATCATTTATAGTCATAAAACTTGATGTCTGCTCTTTGTGGGCCTTTCGAATCCGCTTATATAATAAGACACCAAACGGCATACACACTTACAAAACTCATATACAGTAAAAAACATATACAGTAAAAACCGCCACTTACCTTTTGAAATTAAACACCGAGCATACCGGGCCCTTAAAAACTGTAATCCTGATCTCATCGCCGCTGGTGAGAAAAGAATGTTCTAGTTGCACGAGTTAGATGAATTCCACCATTAAGCTTATGAAAACTCTCGTTTATACAAAGCAAGAACCAAAGTCTGGCATGACAGAAAACTCAAAATGAGAAAAGAGTTTAAACCCGAGAATAAAGTGTTGCTATTGCATTCTAAGTACAAATTCAAACAGCCAAAACTCAAATCTCGATGGTTGGGACCATATGTAGTAAAACACCAATATCCATCCGGATATGTTGAACTATATGGAAAAGATGGCAAGATGTTAATTGTTAACGGCCATCGACTCAAACTCTACCATGAAGAAGATAATGACCCATGAGTGGAACTTACTCCATTCTTTCCCAAAGAATGAACCCAGAAGTACGAGTCTAGCTAATGACTAATTTCAAAACTAAGCGCTTCTCGGGAGGCAACCCGTGCTTTAACTTAAGTGTGGAGGGGAGTCAAATAGGCAAAATTAAAATTAATCGTATCCCTCCATGTTTTCCATGTAATCTAGCCAAAATTTTCAGCTGATATTTTATGAAAAATATTTAAAAATTAATATATTTGCTTTTCTTCTAAAAAATTAAAAATGTATACTCTTAGTAAGGCAAATCCAACCGGATTGACACTATAACTCGCACAAAACTAGTCTACTAATTGTGAGAATTAAACCTTAAAGAATTAAGGTATCTACCTTTGATACCTAAGATAATTTTTAACTTTAGCTTGTTCGAGTTAAGGTTTGAATGCAATTGCATGTGTCTCATCCGTCGTTACGGCTGTGTATTTGTAATTTGTCACCTTTTCTGGAGCATTGGTATTGGTTGAAAATTATATAAGAGTGTGCCAGTAATTTAGTAGCTTCAGAACTTGTGCTTGATTATCATTTACTAACCGCAGTGAGGTTGATTTATAGACAAAATCGTATGATAAGAGATGAAATAAATCCCACATAACTCCTGTATCTGCAAGCACTCCCTTTTAGTGCTAATCTGCTAAAGTATCCAAAGTTAAAGAAAAATGCTCAATGAAAGAAGTTTTGTGCCAGCCTTAGTTATCGAAGCATTTGATCTAAAAAAAAGTTCAAAGTATAAAGCTTAGTTTGGCACATGCAATCGATACATGTTATTCACCCTCATCAGCATCATGTTTTACCTCTTTGAGATTTTTGTCTAGGTGCTCACGCCGCAACGGGCAAGTTTATGTGTCTCGTACAAGCCTATGGTAGCTATTTAGATTATGTCTGTGCAATTGAGTGACTTCACAAGTATAAACCCTATCTGAGTGGCTTGAGTGAATATTAATCAAACACATTCCCCATGTGAGGTGCTCTGTTATATGTCTATGCCTGAAAAGTTATAAAAACTGTAAACACTTGTTAAATTTAAAATTTTCTCCACGTCACGATAAAAGAATCTTGTTTTCTCGCTTTAATTGCTTGAGGGCAAGTATTAGCTAAGTGTGGAGGGATTTGATAATGCCTTAATTATACATGTTTTCGGCGGCGTTATTGTATCTATTTATATCATTTCTCGTGAACTTTCGATACTTAAAGCATGAAATATGTGCAAGTTCACTTAAGACATCTCAAGCTCAAAAAGACTAAAGACACAAGTATTTTACACCTTACGGAAGAAAAAGATAGAAGAAGATAATACTAAATCCAAAAATCAAGAAAAGTATGCCGCACTTCTCAAGAAGTACGCCGCACTTCAGGACGAAGTTAATGAAGGACAGTTAATACCCTAAGTACGACGTACTTCTACATCAAGTACGCTACACTTCATCTCAGCATTAAAAGTTCTATGCATTAAAGAAGCAAAGTACGCCGTACTTCTCAAGGAAGTGCGCCGCACTTTTGCCCCTGTCCAGCCTATAATTTGAGAGGAAATTCTCACAATTCTCACACACTTCAATAACAAATACCTCTCCGCCAATCTTCATCAAATCCCTAGAGTTTAGCATAAACTTCCAGCGAAGAACAAAGAATATTATCTAGTTAAATAAGGGTTTCTATACGAATTCTTACTTGTAAAAGTGGTGTTCAATCCATTTCTCAATCCGAATTTCGTATGTTTCTTGTTTCTCTATTAAACCCTGTTATCATGAACACCATAGCCATGAGAGGCTAAACCTCTTATGAATACTCGGTGATGTTAATATAATAATTAAGCATTTGGTGTCATTTCGATCTTATCAATCTTAAGCTTATTTTACAATCCTATCATATCTCATTTTGTTAAACTTGTTCATCAACTTTGATTATATACGTATAATGGTATAGGTCGAAATACCCATTGTGCACTATATAATTTTAAAGATTTGTCTATGATCTTTATCATTCGATCGAAGAAATTTACTTATGTTATTTGATAAACAAAACAGATTTTATATAATAGTAACTTGATTATTTGAGTGACACATTTGATTAAGTTAAACCAAGATAAGTCTTAAGTTGAAACCAGTTAATTTGTGAAAACGCTTTCTGAGGAGAAATCCTTTTTATAAGTTAAAGTCCTAAAATTGAAGATCGAGATTACTACTATTGATTATGAATTATATGAAACTATCAGAGTAGTCATATTTCTTTATTATTGAATCTATCTTAAAAGTTATTAATAATTATTTTAAAATTTCTCATTATTCGAACACTAATCAAATCCCTGTGGACGACCTGATCTTACCTGAAATATTATACTACGTGGGTATACTTTACCCGTGTGTTTCCAATTAATAATCGGTAAAATTAGTCTTATAAATTTAAAGCTTTCGAAACACATCAAAAGTTTTTGGCGTCGTTTTCAGGGATTTTAAAGCTGTTCCGTAATCAACCTTTAAAATAAATTTTAACCACTTTCTTTCTTAAAACCGTCGTACAACTTTCAGGAAAACTGAACCATATAACTCCCTTGGATGCATACACGTGCTTCCAACTCTGAACTTGTTGAACCACTTCCTGAACCTGAACGAACCCTGAATCGAAGTCTTCATCGACGAAACAGGAGAGTTCCATTCGAACAAAGAAACGAACCACCTACTCAACCAAGAGTTGTTTACATTCCAATTCTTGACATCAACTATTTTGTCACTTCTTCTCCCCTGATATTCTTGAAAATTACAATCCAATGGATGATGAACCAATGTGGCTGCTGACCGTGTTGTCGCTCCTACTCTCAGTTCCGTAATCACCATTCCTGAAACCGCAAACGAATTCGCCATAAAAGGTAACCACTTGACTCTCGTCAAAGGAAATCAATTTGAAGGTAGAATTAAAACCGATCTGTACAAACACATTTATGAATTCCTCAGAATATGTGTTATGTTTAAATACAAAGACACAAAAAATGAATCCGTCCGCCTCATGATGTTTCCCCTATCACTCACGGATGAAGCAAAAACTTGGCTAGATGAACTCAATGAAGGAACTATCAAAACGTAGGATGAACTTTGAACCGCTTTCATTAGCAGATTCTTTCCCCCAGCTCTTTTTGATCGACTCCTCGGAGAAATCCTTAGAAATTGCCATGGTCACAATCTATCCAAAGGCAATATCATTAAAATCTTTTACCACGGTCTCATGAATTAAACCAAGAAGTCTTTAATATGCCTTAGCTAGGTGGTATTTTCTCTATAAAACACCAAACCAAGCTTAATTAGATTCTCAAAGACAAAGTCTTCTCAGCTAGACTGGGCTAAAAACCAAATAATCTAAAGCAGTCTTAAGAAAACTATTGTTTCGCCGATGAGGTAGTAGTAATTCTGTCAATGACAAAATTATGGTAGTATGGATGCTCTGGGCATGAAAATGGATGCTCAGTATAAAGAATTCTAATCTCGTTCAAAACAACCAAACCCCGATCATAACGATGATGACACACCTATGTCCCGTGAAGAAGAAGCTAAATTTATGCAAACCTTCCTTCGTATACTCGTTTTTAGAATGATTACCGCGACCGTGACTCAAATCGCGATAATTTTCGTTCAAGCAGAAGAAACGATTACAATCGAGATAATTAACAATCTAACTCTGATGATAAACCTAACCATTTAAAAACAATTAAGTGATTTCATAAAAGCTCAATAATCAACAAATTCTTTTGTCAAAGATACTTTCATGGATCTAAAAACTAAACTCGAAACAACAACCAAAAATCATCAAGCCTCGATCCAAAATCTCAAAGCTAAATTCAACAGACTTGGTAACAAGCAATCTGGTCGACCTTCTAGATCTCTTCCCAGTAACACTCAACCTAACCCAAAAGGTAGCTCATCTAAACCTTATCAACCTCCACAAGCTCGAAATGAGCAGGTAAATGTTGTATTTACATGGAGTGGTAAATCTTATGACCCACCTATCAACCCAAATGATCAACCAAACAATTCTGAAACTCCTATCATCTTCGATAGCGAGGATGAAGATGAAGAACCTACACCTCAACCCAAACCTAAAGATCCAAAACCAGTCAAAGAAAACCCAACACCTAAACCATATAAACCAAAGATCCCATATCCTCAACGCCTCAGAAAAGAGAAAATGGAAGCTCAATATGGAAAATTCCTCGACATGATTCGAGCCGTTTAAATCAATGTTCCTCTTGTCGACGTTTTAGCAGGAATGCCAAACTATGGAAAATTTTTCTTTAAAGAAAAAAAAAAAAAAATAAAAAAAAAAAATAAAAAAAAAAAAAAAAAAAATAAAAAAAAAAAAAAAAAAAAAAAAAAAAAAAAAAAAAATAAATACTCATAGCCCAATTAGCAAGCTTAAAACAAATTTCAGCCGCTTTCTTAAGCGATGAAAGTTCTGCTTTAATCCAAAACAAAGTTCCACCAAAACTCGAAGACCCTGGAATTTTTCTCATTCTATGTCATTTCAACAAATCTTTCTCATGTGATGCTTTAGCCGACCTTGGTGCTAGCATTAATCTCATGCAGTATTCTTATATGATTATATTTCTATTAAAAACTCTTAAAACCCACTAAATTGAGCATAAGATTAGCCGGAAGATCATTTCCAATACCCTGTTAGAATAGCTAAAAATATGCTCGTTGAAGTTGGCAAATTCACCTTTCTCGTAGATTTCGTTATTCTCGAAATGGAAGAAGACAGTAAAGTTCCTTTAATCTTAGGGAGACTTTTCCTCCATACTGCCGATGCAGTAATTCGAGTTAAACAAAAACAACTCAATCTTGGAGTTGGAACTGAACGTATGACTTTTCATATGGATTCTGCGATGAAACACTCCTATTCAAACGATGATACAATGTTTCAGTATTGACGTTATCGATGAAATCTTAGAAGAAGATTTTGATGCTCTTCTCGATGAAAGTAGTAAAATGCTTTACTTCATCGAAGGAACCATCCCTGAAGAAAAAACTCTTTGTGAATTTGATGATTATTGCTTGACCGCTGAAGAAAAACTCTGAATCCGAATCCAACACCGAAGAACCGCCATTAAAAAAATCACCTTTAACACCAATTATAAGATGAAGACATCTCTTGAAGAACCTCCTACGGATCTTGAACTCAAACCTCTTCTTGATAACTTGGAATATGCATTCTTGGAAGAACCATATTTTCTTCCAGTAATCATATCATCTCAGCTTTCTAAAGAAAACAAAAACAAACTCGTTTCCTTGCTTAAAAGATACAAACAAACATTTGCTTGGAAAACCACAGACATTCCTGGAATCCGTCCGTCTTTTTATAAACATAAAATTCAACTTCTGGACGACAAGAAGCTAGTCGTTCAAAAACAAAGACGATTAAACCCGAACATGCAAGAAGTCATTAAAAAAGAAATCGTAAAACTTCTTGACACCGGTATCATTTATCCAATCGCCGATAGCCCTTGGGTAAGTCCCATTCACTGTGTACCTAAGAAAGGTGGTATCACAGTTGTTACCAACAAAAAATATGAACTTGTCCCAACAAGAACTGTTATAGGTTGGCGAGTATGCATTGACTATCATAAACTCAATGAAGCAACCGCAAAAGACCACTTCCCTTTGCCATTTATGGATCAAATGTTAGAAAGACTCGCAAGAAATAAATACTTCTATTTTCTCGATGTTTTTTCTGGATATTTTCAAATACCCATCGATCCTATGGACCAAGAAAAAACAACCTTCACTTGCCCTTTCGGGGCATACGCTTACAGGCGAATGCCTTTCGGTTTATGTAATGCTCCCGATACTTTCCAAAGGTGCATGTTAGCTATCTTTCATGATATGACTGAAGAATCTGTCAAAGTATTCATGGACAATTTCTCTGTCTTTGGAAACTCCTTCGATCATTGCCTAAATAATCTCGATAAAATGCTTCAACGTTGCAGAGATGCAAATCTTGTTTTTTCTTTTTTTTTTTCCTTAGTTGGGAAAAATGTCACTTTATGGTTAAAGAAGGAATAGTGCTTGGACACAAAGTGTCCGGTGCAGGCCTTGAAGTTGACAAAGCCAAAATCGACGTAATCTCTAAACTTCCACCGACTAATGTCAAAGGCATTAGAAGCTTTCTAGGACATGTTGGTTTCTATGGACGTCTCATTAAAGACTTCTCAAAAATAACCCATCCTCTAACTAAGTTGCTTGAAAAGTTACTTCCATTCAAAATTCATGCCGAATGTCACAAAGCTTCATTCATCAAAGAAAAACTCACATGTACTCCTGTGATCGTGAGCCCAAACTGGAATCTTCCATTTGAGCTTATGTGTGATGCGTAAGATTTCGCAGTTGGAGCAGTCTTAGGTTAAAAAGAGGAAAACACTTTCACCCCATCTATTCTGCAAGCAAAACCCTCAATTGCTGCCCTCAGCAAAAATATTACGGTTATCCGATAATAAGAACTGAATGGTTGTAGTTTTTTCTTTGATATAATTCCGACCTTATATGATATTATCCAAAACAATTGTTTACACCGATCACTCAGCTCTCAGACATCTATTCAAAAAACAAGATGCTAAACCATGTCTTATACCTTGGATTTTGCTCTTACAAGAATTCGATATAGAAATTAAAGATAAGAAAGGTGCAAAAAATGTTGCCGCCGACCACTTATCTTGGATTGAAAATGATGAGACGAGTGATGACAGTGATGTCGACGATAACTTTCCTAGGGAAACTCTTATGGAAATAACCACCAAAGACACACCATGGTTCGTAGACTTTGCAAACTATTTGGTGGGTGATGTTATACCTAAAGGGATGACGTACTAACAAAAGAAAAAATTCTTCTCCGACCTCAAAAATTCAAACGTTTGGGAAGATCCTTACCTTTTCAAAGTATGTTCAAACGGTATGATCAGACACTGTGTCTCAGGACCAGAAACTCGTACCATTCTAGATCAATGTCACCACGGACCAACCGGTGGACATTATGGACCAAACACCACAGCTAAAAAAGTCTTAGTTCAGGCTTTTACTGGCCAACAATCATCAAAGAAGCTCATACTCTAGTCCGCCTTTGCGAAGCATGTCAAAAAACAGGAAATATATCCAAACATGATGAAATGCCCTTAAACAGCATTCAAGTATGCGAAATTTTTGACATATGGGGTATTGACTTTATGGGACCATTCTTGAAATCATATAAATTCGAATACATCTTAGTCGTTGTCGATTATGCATTCCAAATGGGCTGAAGCTCAAGCTTTACCAACCAACGATGCCAGAGTTGTTATTTCATTCCTGAAAAAACTTTTCTGCCATTTTGGAGTGCCTAAAGCTCTCATAAGCGACCGAGGTACTCATTTCTGCAATAAGATAATGGAGAAAACCATGAAAGATATGGAGTTAACCACCGCTCTACATCCTATCACCCTCAAACGAGCAGACAAGCTGATAATAAAAACAGAGCTCTTAAAAGAATCCTTGAAAAAACTGTGAAAGATAATCCAGCTATATGGTCAATAAAACATAATGATGCTCTGTGGGCCTTTCGAACCGCTTATAAAACACCAACCGGAACCACATCATACAAACTCATATACAGTACAAACCGCCACTTACCTTTTGAAATTGAACACCGAGCATACTGGGCCCTTAAAAACTGTAATCATGATCTCATCGTCGCTGGTGAGAAAAGAATGTTCCAGTTGCACGAGTTAGATGAATTCCGCCATTAAGCTTATGAAAACTCTCGTTTATACAAAGCAAGAACCAAAGTCTGGCATGATAGAAAACTCAAAATGAGAAAAGAGTTTAAACCCGGGAATAAAGTGCTGCTATTTCATTCTAAGTACAAATTCAAACAGCCAAAACTCAAATCTCGATGGTTGGGACCATATGTAGTAAAACACCAATATCCATCCGGATACGTTGAACTATATGGAAAAGATGGCAAGATGTTCATTGTTAACGGCCATCGACTCAAACTCTACCGTGAAGAAGATAATGACCCATGGGTGGAACTTACTCCCTTCTTTCCTAAAGAATGAACCCAGAAGTACGAGTCTAGCTAATGACTAATTTCAAAACTAAGCGCTTCTCGGGAGGCAACCCGTGCTTTAACTTAAGTGTGGAGGAGTCCCTCCTTCTCTGTTTTATTTTCCTAAAAAAAGCAACAAAAATATTTTTTTGTGCTTTTGTATGTTTACTCTTATGCAGGTAACATAGATTAGACCTGGAAAATTATGGCGTTTGCTCAAAGACAAGCTCTCTCAAGCTATATATATCTATTCCCCGGGAAGTACTGTTTTCCCTTAATTTTCCCTATTTTCTATATTTTTTAGTTCTCACATTGAGGACAATGTTCAACTTAAGTGTGGAGGGGAGTCAAATAGGCAAAATTAAAATTAATCGTATCCCTCCATGTTTTCCCTGTAATCTAGCCAAAATTTTCAGCTGATATTTTATGAAAAATATTTAAAAATTAATATATTTGCTTTTCTTCTAAAAAATTAAAAATGTATACTCTTAGTAAGGCAAATCCAACCGGATTGACACTATAACTCGCACAAAACTAGTCTACTAATTGTGAGAATTAAACCTTAAAGAATTAAGGTATCTACCTTTGATACCTAAGATAATTTTTAACTTTAGCTTGTTCGAGTTAAGGTTTGAATGCAATTGCAAGTGTCTCATCCGTCGTTACGGCTGTGTATTTGTAATTTGTCACCTTTTCTAGAGCATTGGTATTGGTTGAAAATTATATAAGAGTGTGCCAGTAATTTAGTAGCTTCAGAACTTGTGCTTGATTATCATTTACTAACCGCAGTGAGGTTAATTTATAAACAAAATCATATGATAAGAGGTGAAATAACTCATGCGTAACTCCTATATCCGCAAGCACTCCCTTTTAGTGCTTATCTACTGAAGTATCCATAGTTGAAGAAAAATGCTCAACAGATAAACGATGTGCCAGCCTTAGTTATTGAAGCATTTGGTGCTGAAAAAAAGTTCAAAGTATAAGGATTAAGTTTGGCACATGGAACTAACACAACTCACCCTCATCATTATCATGTTTAACCTCTTTGAGATTTATGTCTAGGTGCTCACGCCGCAACGGGCATGTTTATGTGTCTCATACAAGCCTATGGTAGCTATCTAGATTATGTCTGTGCAATTGAGTGACTTCATAATATAAACCCTATCTGAGTAGCTTGAGTGAATATAAATGAAACACATTTCCTATGTAAGGTGCTCTGTTATATGTCTATGCCTGAAAAGTTATAAAAACTATAAAAACTTGTAAATTTTCTCCACGTCACGATAAATGAATCTTGTTTTCTCTTTAATTTCTTGATGGCAAGCAATAGCTAAGTGTGGAGGGATTTGATAACGCCTTAATTATACATTTTTCAATGGCGTTATTGTATATATCTATATCATTTCTCGTGAACTTTCGATACTTAAAAGCATGAAATATATGCAGGTTTACTTGAAGACATCTCAAGCTCAAAAAGACTAAAGACACAAGTATTTTACACCTTACGAAAGAAAAAGATAAAAGAAGATAATACTAAGTCCAAGAATCAAGCAAAGTACGCCGCACTTCTCAGGAAGTACGCTGCACTTCAGGACGAAGTTAATGTAGGACATTTAATACCCTAAGTGCGCCGCCCTTCTACATCATGTGCGCCGCACTTCATCTCAGCATTAAAGATCTACGCATTAAAGAAGCAAAGTACGCCGCACTTCTTAAGGAAGTGCGCCGGAAGTTTGCCCTCACCTAGCTATAAATTGAGAGAAAATTCTCTCATTTTAGGCACACTTCAATAACAAATATCCCTCCATCAATCTTAATCAATCCCTGAGGTTTAGCACAAAATTTTGGCGAAGAACAAAGAATATTACCATAACATCTAGTTAAATAAGGGTTTCTATACGAATTCGTACTTGTAAAAGTGGTGTTCAATCCATTTCTCAATCCGAATTTCGTATGTTTCTTGTTTCTCTATTAAACCCTGTTATCATGAACAAAACCACAGCATAAGAGGCCTAAACCTCTATGAATACCATGAATGTTAATATAATAATTAAGCATTTGGTGTCATTTCGATCTTATCAATCTTAAGCTTATTTACAATCCTATCATATCTCCATTTTTTTAAACCTTGTTCATTAACTTTGATTATATACGTATAATGGTATAGGTCAAAATACCATTGTGCACTATATTTGATTTTAAAGAATTTTGTCTATGATCTTTATTCATTACGATTAAAGAAATTTTACTTATGTTATTTGATAAACAAAATAGATTTGATATAATAGTAACTTGATTGTTTTAGTGACACATTTGATTAAGTTAAACCAAGATAAGTATTAAGTTGAAACCAGTTAATTTGTGAAAACGCTTTCTGACGAGAAATCCTATTTATAAGTTAAAGTCCTAAGTCGAAGATCAAAATTACTGCCATTGCTTATGAATTATATGAAACTAACCGAGTAGTCATATTTCCTTATTATTGAATCTATCTTTAAAGTTATTAATACTTGTTTTAAAATTTTTGATTATTCGAACACTAATCAAATCCCTGTTGACGACCTGGTCTTACCTAAATGTTTATACACATAATAAGATTACACTTTTACCGTAAGTTTCCATTTCATAAACCGGTAATTCCAGCTTATAAATTTAAAGCTTTGAAACACATCACAACTAAGGCTTTTCATCTTAAGTAAAGCATAACTCATATCGGAAAGGATCGTTACGTAAAAGTACCTTTAACATAGTTGAAACAATAAGGAGTCAAACCATACACATGATTAGGATCAATTGTAAATCCGAGCAACAATGGATTTGATCATTAATCATTTTGATGCAAACAAGATAAGTGCTTTGCATCATAAGTAAAGCATATCCCGTAACAGAGAAATGTTACAAGATACAAAAACACCTTTTCGGGGGGTCTTGGATGATCAAAGAACATAAGATAAACCATGGTGTTTCTAGTGAGAGAAAGTAGAGAGAGGGTGAAAGAAACTATGTGTTTATTAGATTAGAAAAGAGAAAACAATAATGAACTTCCACACCCCCCATGGAGAGTCATGGGGGGGGGGGTATTTATGGCCTTTACCTAAGTTTTCTATCCCACTAATACAATATTAGTCCCTGCATATAGCAGTTGGTCTATAGCTAGTCCAATTCACGTGTAAGACGCCAGCTTTACAAAATAGTAAGGCTAACAATCTCCCTCCAAGATGGTGTCACATGTGAATTAGTTACAATGTTTTCTACAAGCAAAAATAAAGTAAAATGATAAGAATGAAGTCTAGCATTCCTTGAGATTGTCTTCAATGACCTTGATCTTCTTGAATACTCCACCTTTATTTCTTCAGCTTGCAGACGAACACACTATAATATACTGTTGAGGATGACTTAGAAGTTTTCTCTACCGACGCTCTCGGTCTTGATTGGATTCCTACTCATAACTTCCTGACATATCTTCAACAACTTTCTTTTATATCACTTCTGGTCATCATCAAAGTTTCCTGAATCAGCCTGCATGTCTTGGAAAAAGTTCATTTTTCCTGCACTTAAAGAGATGATCTCTTTGGTCATGTCGAAGTTTTCTAATATGCTTTTCATTTGTTATCCTTGAAGTTCCCTTATCCAATATTTCGGCCTTTGATATAGAATTAATCTATGAACTCTTTGTGCAGTATCTAGTTGAGTTTTTACTCCCTCTCAACTAGTACCCTAAGACTGATAAGAATCAATGCACTAGTCTTCTCAAAGACCTACTTTCTCATTTAGGATACACTTTGGGAGGGGATGATATCATCAACATCATCTCACTTAGGAAACATTCTAGTCTTGTTGAATTTAGCTCAATACTCAAAGTACACACTTTATTCCTTTTACGAAGTCGAAACCGTAGCATCAAAATCAATTAAGACCCGGAAATGCACTTTTCTCCCTCCATAAAAGTGCATATGTGAATTGCTAAACCAAAGTCAACTTAGTCCTGAGTGTAAGCAATTTATCCCTCTATGTAGTCGAAATGGTAACATCAAAGTCAACTAAGTCCCAGATGTACCTATTTAAATTGTTTCACCAAAGTCAACTAAGTCCTGAGTGAAAGCAATTTATCCCACTATGTAGTCGAAACTGTAACATCAAAACGGTAACATAAAAAATCAACTAAGTACTGGATGTACACATTTCTCCCTCAAGGATGATGACTAATTGAGGAATCATCCTATACATGTGTACATCGTATATCAATTATAACTGCTTACTTAGCTTCATATACCCGTGATTGCATAAGCAATATTGTGTGAGATGATGTCGAATCGTACTCTCTTTATAATTCTCTATTGATCAACCCAAACTAAATCCCTTTATCTATTATGTCGGCTAATACCGATGACCACTGATTTGAAGCATAATCCTTCACTTGTGACTTAATCTTGTACTATCCGTGTAACGAAGAACGGTGCAAAGGCAAATCTCTAAGTACCATATAGTCACCCAAAAGTATATAAGAAATAAGTCACCACTTGAAATCTCCTCAACTACGTGAGACACTAAGTACTACATTTTAACTCCTTAAAGTGATAGCTACTTTGTGGGTATTGGTAGAAAGACCATCAAAAAAGAACTAGATATCCAAGTTTTCATCACTAACACAAGTCATCTTCGTTGTGGGGAAATAAAGAACCAAAGACGAAATAAGTACACTCCCCGTGAAATACTACTTCTATCTCAAATAAGTAACATCGGAAAAGAAAAACCCCGTAGTCATTAAAATTCAATACTAGCCTTTAAGAGTGAAGGTGAATTTTAATAAGGATCGTTTTTAGTGTAATGTATATGTTTGTTGAGTTTTTGTTTCTTGATTTGTTTGATGATGGTTAAACGGTTATCAGGATACAAAATACGAAGCCCACTAAATCATAATTCAGCCAAACACCATTTATACAAAATAAAACCGTAGCCCAAACAAATTTGAAAAATAAACTTCACACCATGTTTTATGTTATAACCCCAGCCCAACATCCTTTTAATCTAGTCCACGACTTGATCAATTTGACCGGCCCAACTCCATTAGATAGATTTTGGCCCAATTAGATTAAAAATCAATTCAACCCATGAGACTTGAGCTATTACCCGGCCTGCAACTATATACCTAAAGATTAGGGATATACATATCCACTAACCTTAACCCTTTATCATTTTCATCCGCCCCTAACAATAGAAACGGATTTGTGATATCCTTACCCACCAAAAAATAGATCGACTCTTCCATCTGTAAAACTCAATCCCACCTCAATATTCTCAAATCAAACAAATATACAACCATGAAACTAAAATAGATCGACTCATTGCACCATCTTTCTATATGAATAACACGAATTAAGAACATCCTTTTCTTTATATGTGACACGAATGGCTTCTAGATCTCAATGGGAGGTCTCTGGTAAGGTTCTATCTTTGTGTATGTGTATTCCAACGAAACAAAGAGTGATTATAACATGTTTGTTAATAATCATTCTTTAATTTTGAATATCGAGTGAGTGTTTTTAACCTCCACATATCAATGATGAGATTTGTTTCATGTGATAAATCTTTATAAGGTCTTGAATATTAATTGTGGAACACGAAACATCTAAACTGAGATCATGATATTTCATTTCATTTCGGGTCATGGTGTGGATTGAGGAGGTGGATGATATTATGTGACGAAGGGTTTAGGATAGTTTGTGGATTTGTTGAGGCTGTATGTAATTGATGTGGGTTAGTTTAATGTGGTTTGATATTGAGGCTGTTGTGATGTAATTGGTTATGACTTTGGATCGAGTCTGAGTTTTTCTAAGCTGTTCTTGCCTTGACTCATTTCTGACTCAGTGAGTCGACTCAATCAACTCGGTAATTACCGAGTTGACTCGGTCTGAGTCTGGGGTATAATTCGCATGAACCAGCTAGTGAATAAATTGCCCAAACAAACAAGTATAATTCGCCTAGTATTCTTTGGTGTTTAATTCGCCTAAGCCAGATGATTAATTCGCCTCTGTTTAATTCGCCTTTGCTTAATTCGCCTAAGTGTTTAATTCGCCTAAGTGTTTAATTCACCTAAGTGCAATTTCTTATCTTTTTGCAAAAAAACAAAAATCTATTTTTGTAAGCTAAAATTTTGGATCTGAGTTTTGTTTTGTACCCTTTCATACCAAGACACAAAATAATCTTTAAAAGTTGTTTAGGCCAGAAAGTAAGCTTGAAAAAACTTAAATAAGGACGAAATAAGCTCGAAATAAGCAGTAAACTACCAATAAGCCAAAGACAAGGATGAAATAAGCTAGAAATATACCCAAACAAGGACATAAAAGGCTCGAAATAAGCTGTAAAGAAAAATAGCAAAGAACCATATCTGCTATGGTGAGTTTGGAAACAAAAGAGACCAAAAAAACACATCAATAATCTTGACATAAGCTCGAAATAAGCTCAGATCAGCAATAAGCCATCCGAACAACACAAAGAATCAAGACTTTCTTTTGATATTCATTTAGTTTGATAAGACACTAGAAAGATGATACTTTTTAACCCAAACCAACAAAAACAGGTTGTGAACTTTTTGGCTAAAATGAGCCATGAAAATAAGCAAAAATAATCTTAAAATAAGCTGACAAACACGAAACAAACACACACAATACAAAACACCCTTAGTTAGCTCGTGATACCACTTGTTACATGATACAAAAACACCTTTTCGGGGGGTCTTGGATGATCAAGAAACATAAGAATAAGCATGGTGTTCTAGTGAGAGAAAGTAAAGAGATGGTGAAAGAGAAACTTGTGTTTATTAGATTAGAAAGAGAAAATAAGTAATGAACTTCCACACCCCCCATGGAGAGTCATGGGGGGGTATTTATAGCCTTTATCTAAGCTATATTAGTCCATGCGTATAGCAGTTGGTCTATAGCTAGTCTAATTCACATGTAAGACGCCAACTTTATAAAATAGTAAGGCTAACAGGGAAATGATGAATTTACGCAAAGTGACCTTTGACTTGGTTTGACCAATACATGAGTAATCCCCGTTATATGATTAAGATCATCGTAAATCCGGATTAAGGTCAAGTGATTACTTTTGCTTGTTGGTATGTTGAATGTATGATCATACTAGGTTTAGAAAGAAGTTTCGGCCTAGGCTAGAGGCGTTTGATAAAAGATTTGAGTTGGCGTATTATAGAAAAACGGAAGGATTCGTTTTTGGTCCTCTCTAAGTCTAAACCTAATTTGGAGTGTTCTCAAATGCTCAAATATCATGTACATACCTTTATTGAAGTTTCCACATGTGTCGGGTAAGAGGAAAGCCGACAAGTAATAAATCCGCAAAACAGATTTTGCGTGTGGCGCACTGGCCACGCGCAGACGCATGCCCAGCGCGCCAGATGGTGAAATCTGGTTTTACGGATTTAAGCTACCGTTTGTGATTTTACGTTTTGCGAATGTTTATTTGACATCATTAAAACATAAAGCAGATCCTAGTCAATGTTGCACCAACAATCTCCTCCTTTTTGATGATGAAAAATAAAATTTCGGAAAGCAAATAAAATTACAAACGTAGCAAAGATAAGACCGCCGTTGATGAAGTTCGCGTCTTGATCTTGGCCTTGTAATTTGGTGATGCTTGAACATTGTCTTCACCTTATGAGTCTTATATAGCTTGTATACTCCCATGTACGTTATTGCTCTTTGCATCCGTATTGCTTGCTTTCTCGATCATTAAGCTTCTCTTTAGCTTTGCTTTCCTTCTCCCTCTTTTGTCAAATCAAAAAGGTGGGATCTTGGTCTTTAATTGGAAGGTTGATATCTTTGTAGAGGAGAAGAATAGAGACTGTAACACCCCCATTTTAATCGATATCAGCGGAAGGGTCATTTGGGGTGCTACGTCATAATATAACAACTCAAGCATAGAAAACGACTCAAAAAGAGACGTTTTAAATACATTCATTCGAAATAAAAGTTTACATCATAGGTCCCAAATTATTTCATAATTCATACTACATTTTTACAAATCATCTTCGAATGACTTTTATTTAATGGGCCTTTAAAACATTTAGGTTTCCATAAGTGACAACCAAAATCTCCATCGCCGAATTACCTTCAAGGACCTGAGATAAAACATGCTAAAAGTCAACAATAATGTTGAGTGAATCCATAGAGTTTATATATATAAACAATAAAATTATCCGAACACAAGTATCATTTCTCAAAATTCATCAGGATATAATGATGTAGATCAGACAAAGTTATAGGGGGGTTATTATAAGCCTCATGACATCGAACCTTACCATATAATCAAAATAATGCCCACTATACACCCTCGCTATGAGTGCATATTATTCTCTATACAATGCATCCGTGGTGTCATTTTCCCGACACGAGACGATAGCCAGTCGTCACGGATTGGAGGTGGCAACCTCCAAATAGTACTATTTCGTGTATAAGCGTCTACCATTACCCGGTAGTTAACAATTCATGATTTCCGCGGGTCTTTTATCTAGCGAGTTAAGCTAACTTATAATAATCAAAGCTACTAGCATACATTCGGGTCCCTTGTGTTCTATTTTTAAAAACAAGCATGTTATCCCCCTCGCGGGTTTATAAAACAATTAAAGTATTAAAATGCGAGGCTATGAACTCACTAGTGATGTCGGAAGAGAATAGCGATATGAATAAGAACTTCGGGAGTAGGCGAGTCGATCAACCAAGACCTATACAATTAGTAACGGGTCTTAGGTTTCTAGTCGGTAATAATTAACGATAATTCATAAATTAAATAAGTATATGTATACATGTAGTTTATATGATGATCATGCTCTTGCAACATATTTATTTCACACTTAGAGTTTTCTAGGTTTTTAACTTGTTTTTATTAGCCATTTTACTAGTATTGTCTAAATTAGCTCAAAAAGCCCAATAGGCCCATTAAGCAAGCCCATTAAGTTATTATATTGATATTATTACTCAAAGACCAGGTCCTAGCCCATTAGTAAGGTCCATGTGGATTGGGCCTAAAGCTAAGTCCAATAAGTCCATTTTGTTTCATTGGGCCTAGTGGTCCAATAAGGCCTTATGGCCCATTTAAGCTTATAAATGACTCTTGTTATAAAATTTCAGGTTCTCGAGGTCGGGATACTTTTATTATCAGTATGTTAGCATTTTTACACTTATAGTTTAAGTGACGTTTATGAAGAACCGGCGAACTCTACGTTAAGCATTGACGTTTACATTTTCAAAATGTCATAGATATAATTTTGTTGCATTCGTT
>BQNB010016667.1:46260-71272 GCA_026074375.1 Tanacetum coccineum | reverse complement strand
CTTGAAACAAAATCAAGGAATGTTAGTGATCAAGATATGTATTTTAGAAAGAAAGGAAAAAGAGAGAAAACTAGATCTGATAGAATTTTTTTCAAGAAGAAGTCTGTTTTTGAAATGGGGTGGCCCAGTATTTATAGGGGATAAAAAATGACCGTTGCTGGCGGTGGTCCCGGCGGTCCCTTATATATAAGGGGGCCGCCGACCCTAAAAGGGGGCCGCCGCTAGACTCCGCTCCATTTTTTGTCCTTTTGTGATAAATGTTGTATCTGTTATGGAACGGGAAAATTTGAAATCCAAATTTTATGTTTTTAAAAAAACATTTCTTTTAATGAATAAATAATTAGTTTTTATATTTTTATAAAAACATTTTTGTGGAGGTATAAGATTTAAAAAAAATTATTTTCTTGATCACTAATCATGTTTAATGATTTGTTTATCCATACCTTAAGTTATTAATCCTAGAAATAGAATTTTATGATTAGTAATTTATAAACGTTTAATTTCATCGTAAACGTTTTCACATTTTGTTATTATCAAAACATTGAGAGGTCGAAAAATATAAATAACGTTTATGGACAATATTTGTATTAACAGGTTAGGAAACCCTAAAATATTCTCAAAATTTGGTACAAGTCGACCTCCCACGAACTCTAACCCTAATTCTTTCTAAGAATGCATACGAAAAACGTAAAATCAAGTTTGTATATATAGACGTTCAGGCCGCGACGGCGTCACAATTAATCTAGACGCCTTCACCACGCTAGGGTTTCTAGGGCTTCTTTTATGACGGTTGATCCAGACGGCGTCACAAATTTCCAGACGTCGTCGCTATGACTTTCAGACGGCATCACAAGCTTTCCAGACGCTGTCTCCATACTCTGATCTTGATTCTTCAACCCGTCTTTAAGCCAAATTGTCATCTTGTCCGGTTTCTTTCAAAATTGAGCTCAAGTCACGTGTATTTCCTCCAAATGTCTTTCAAGTGATAAAAATGCAAAAATGGATTAAGCGCATATTTTGGACATGATTGCATGATTATAAAGGTAAAATGACCCCGAAAAAGTGTATATACTACACCTCATCAAATACCCCTACACTCGGGATTTGCTTGTCCCCAAGCAAATGAGCTTTTCTACCTAGACAATAGCAAATATCGGAGGCATTTAACTTACTCTTTAAAGGCTTTCATGGCACAACCGATTAGACCTCGAAACTAGAAGCACGGAAAAGATACACTAGCACCTCACAATAAGTGTTTGGATATTCTCTCTTTCTCTCGGGTGTATATTGAATTATAACAATATAGGAAACGGAAAATATAACACTCACTACGTGTCATAGCATATAAATTACCATAGGCTTGATAAAAGATTAAACCTCCACTGCTAGCGTAAGTACTAATAGTTACTATCAAAGAGGTCTTTAAAAGGGTTATGGGGTGTAGGTGTAATATGATAACATAGAAACGGAAACGGATGGGAAATATTTAGGAAGTGACTTTTTGGGTGAATTTTGGGTGAAGTGTTGAGTTAATTATCTTATAGGAATACAAGCTGGTTTGGTTGCTAAGCCAAAGACTCTATCACTCGGACAAGATATACAAACTCTACAAAACTCTACATCAAACTCTTTCTTTTTCTTTTCTCTTTTTTTAACAACATAATACATTACTTGGGGTTTATAGATACACCCCTACACTTGAACTTTTACATACTCGATAAATAAACTAGTCACCCGAATTAAGTTGGATCAACATAACATGAAGACTATTTGACAAACATATAGGGGTATTGACTTAACTTTTGTTTCCCATTCTTCAGCGAAATAAATACTACCATGAATACCAATCATCTCAAAATTGTATTTACAAGGATAAGGACTTAGCAACCGTGTACTCAAATAATTAACTTGGGTTAAACAATAATATACTAAAAGCTAGTACATATAAAGAAGGCTAAGGCGAATTGGGTGTAACAATTAGTTGTAGGGTTAACAATGTTCTTCATTAATAGTCTGGATTAGTCAGAAAATTATGAGAACCGCGAAAAAGATAGACTCAGAGGGTTTCACTAGGGGAGTCTTGCACTAAAAATGAGTGCAAAGCACGGGTATGTGGATAGTTATACAGTCGATGTGACCATATAAACAATTACAAGTTTAAAATATGGGTTAATTCTAGTGCCTCTTATCACTTAGCAATTCTTATTACTCACTACGCAGTCTCGGGATGCATCACTAAAGCAAGTTCTAGAATTATATATACTACCGGTACACTCTCATATAATTTATACCAATGCTTCAGAAAAGGTGAAAAGACCATACATACACATTCGTAACGACATAATAGACACATATGACTACATTCGAACCTTAACTCAAGAAAGCTAAAGGTATAAATTAACTTGGGTATCAAAGATGGATACCCGAATTCGTAAAGATCTAAGGGACGAACCTCACAAATTGGGGGTGAAATTTTATTTGAGTGGAAGAGTTTTTGTGCTAGTCGTATAATTCCCTATCCAATGAGACGCAAATAGTACTAAGTTTCACTGATATGTGCCACAAAAAAATAAATTTGGGTCAAAATTACCTTCTACGCTATGTTTTGATATATTACTCATCATTTTACGGACAAAGCAAAAAACAAATGGTGGAATAGTTTCTAAGGCATTTATTTCCCCCTACTTATTACGAACATTGTCCCCAATGTTCTATAAAGTACCCGTAAACGAATAAAGGGAAAAGAAAAGAGAGCGAAAGAAACTAGTACTCCCCTTGTTTTGCTCAATGATGGAGAAGAAACGAAATGATAAACCGGTTAAAGCGTCATCCAAGAATTATCTACATGAAACTCCTAAGAACTTCCGGGTCTCTCCTTATCAAATATAACCTACAAATCAAAGACAAGATATAAACATACCTAGCGTAAAATCGGCGGAATGATAAATATACAACTATATGATTTTAAGTTTTTTGACTCTTTGACAAATAAATAAAGGATATGATGAATGTGTTAATGCATTTGTGGTTTCCTGTAGTTTTTAAGCAATGTACAAATTCCGAAATTTATACAAAAATTTCAAGGTTAGAAAAACGAATTTTACTGTAGCTTTGGTGGGGACGTCGTCAGAAAAATCCTGACGCCGTCTCCACATACTGTAGAGAATTTTTTTCTCTTTCTTGAAAAATTTCTGCACGCAAGTCCAATTAGTATTTCCTGCAAAATTTACTACAAATACCACGAAATTTATCAACATAATCATATGAATCAAACAAACACACAAGACGCGAATTAATCTAAACTGTTTATTTGATTTGTTTGAAAATTGGTTCTTAAAAACCGAATCCTACACTTATTATTGCAAAATACCTTTGATTGAGATTAATACGAGGTTAAAACCAAAATAAAGCATGATTACAAAATACTTTTCAAACAATAATAACAAACAATAAAGAATTAAAACACACGACACACCTAAAATGCGGAAATTAAAAGATTGGGTTGTCTCCCAATAAGCGCTTTTGTTTATTAGAGAGTCTTTTAGCTAGACTCGGAGTCCTATTCCTTATGTGACTCCTCCTTGGTTTTTCTTCATACTCTTCATTCTCATTAAACCTCGAATGGCTTCACTCACACTTTCATCATATTTATACTCAGGTCCTAAATTCAAGCTATCTGAGTAGCGAGTTTCCATGTGGCTGTCATCATATCCTTTTACGACGAAAGGTTGTATGCAATCGGTATTTATATCCTTAAAATCTATGTGTTTAAACATTTCCATTTTCTGAGGCATCTTAAATACGATCTTTTCGTTACCATTCTTTAACAAGATCGTTCCTTCCTCCTTATCATAAATGAGCCTGGTTTTTTTCACAAATGGTTTTCCAAACACCACCTAACCTAGGTGATGGTCTATGACACTAGTAGTATCCTCTAGCACGACAAAATCACATTCATAAGTAAAATGACCAACAAAAATCTTTAAATCTCTAACTCTCCCTACAAAATTGTAAATTTTCTTAGGGTTTGATGGTTTCTTTCTTGTATCTAACCTATTACTCATGATCTAGTTATAGTGAAGCCTAGACCTCACATTGATTGGTGATTCTAAGTCGATATAAGCTTGTTTTTTCACAAAGTGACCAATCATGCAAGAAAATTTTACGTTATTCAAGTTTCTGATTCTAATCTTAGACTTTACCCATGAGGGTCGAGGATTTTTCAAAATCCCATGATATCCTAATTCTTCCATATTGGGGAAAGTGTCAAAATATTCTAAGTCGTCCTCTTCCTCCTTTTCTTCTTCTTCTATCTCTTCCTCAAATTCACTATCCGAATCAGCCAAAAGATCAACATTCGTACTATTCTCAATCCACGACTCAACTTCCAACTTTTTCTTAGGGTCAAGGAACTCACAACTAGGGGTGAGACTAGATGGATTCACGTTCTTCATACTGAAGAATGGAATAAAGAAAAGATAGACTAAAAGAAAGCTAATAACAAGAAAATAAAAATATCACTTGAAAGGATTCAAGCGAGTAGATCTAAGCTAAAAAAAATTAGAAACCTACGCTATTCCTCGGCAGCGACGCCAAAAATTTGATGAGCGTTATAAATCCTACTTCAGTTTTACAACTCCCTAGACAGTGTACCCAACCGTTGTAGTGTAGTATAGGCAAGACACATGAGTTGTTATCGTTCTCTAAGGGAATAACACTGTGAAGGTCCAAACTAAATAAAACTAAGATCTAGGAGATTAAAAGAAGATTATTTTTGTATTTTTATATTTTATAAAAGCAAGTAAAATATCAGGTTTTGAAGAGTTTGGTTTTAAAATTAATATCTAATTAATTAAACTAATCTAATGATAAGAATTCGTATGATAAGGGAGTAGTGTTTACTTAATCATGCATGATCCTTGATATGCTTTTCCTAACTCTATTGCCTTGTCACACTTGTGATGTATATGTAAGTATTTCCGAGAAGCATGACGAATTACACGAAAATGCCGTCTACGCGATAACTTGCTAGGGCAACACATATGCAAGGTAGTATGAAGACTATTACATGGCCCCTAGGGAGATATACGTGCATTAAAATACTTAAAGGGGATCATCCATATATGGGTAAGGTAGTATGAAGACTGTTACCTATGGAATCCTTTCTATACAATCACGCCGCTTTAGATCTTCGATACAATTAAGTAACCAGGGTTCTAGAGTCTAAACATGCACATAGATCAACAAAAAGCAATATAATTAAGATCTACATATCAATTCACATGCAATCATAAGCAAACACTTAAAAGACCTAGCCTAGCACCCCACCCCACTATTTCCATTATATGTTATCTTACACCTACACCCCACAACCCTTTAAAAGACCTCTTAGATAGTAATGAATAATGCTTGCACCTAGCGGTGGAGGTTTGATCCTTTACCAAGCCTATGGTAATTTATATGCTATGACAGGTAATGAGTGTTGATTTTCTGTTTCCTCTTTATGTTATAATTTATTATACACCCGGGTGAAAGAGAGAATCCCAAACACTTATGTGAGGTGTTAGTGTATACTTTCCGTGCTTTTAATTACGAGGTCTAGAAGGTTGTGTTGCAAAATACTTTTAAAGAGTAGGTAAAATGACCCCTCATATTGTTATTGTCTAGGTAGAAAAGCCCATTTGCTTGAGGACAAGCAAATCCCAAGTGTATGGGTATTTGATGAGGTGTCATTTTATACACTTTTTCAGGGTCGTTTAACCCCCTAAATCGTGCCCAAAATAGGTACTTAATCGTTTCTTTTCATGTATTTTGCATTTGGAAGGCATTTGGAGGAAATACACGTGACTTGGGCTCATTTGGAGAAGAAACGAACAAGACTACGGACCTACACCAACACGGCTCAAGAATTCCTCTACAGTAGCTGGAGACGGCGTCACAAATACAACGTAACGCCATCACAATGATGATCAAGACGGTGTCACGAGATTCCAAGACGGCGTCAGAGCACACTACCCAACCCATTATCTAGAATATTCTCTTTCATGACGGCGTCACGATTAAAACGCGACGCTGTCACAACAATTTTCCTATATATACAAACCCGAATTTAGGGTTTTGAGTGTGTAACTTTAGAATAAAAAGAGGGTACGAACCCTAGTTCATTTAGCAGCTGTTAGAGACGAATTTAGGGCCTAAAAACCCTATTGTACTTCTTCCAACTCATGTTTTAATCAAGTAAGGTTTATTTAATCATTCAATATGTCTATGTGTTGTTTGATTCGTCTATGTTCTTGCTTTATTAACATGCTAGGCTAAGCCTCCTATTGTGTTTATTTATGATTGTATGAAACCTAAAATGTAGATCTTAGTGGTGTTGCTTCTTGTGATGGATGTGCATGTTAGGTCTTAGAAAACTAGCTTTTGTCTGTATCACTGTTGATATGTCTAGGGAAACATGATTGTGTAGAAAAGATACCATCGGGTAACAGTCTTCATACTACCTTGCTTGTGCGTTGCTCTAACGGAATGCTAAGTAGACGGCGGGTTCGTGTAATTCGTTCATGACTTAGGAAATAATTACACAGATCATCACAAGTGTGACAAGGCAACAACACTAGGAGAAGCAATCTAGGGAGTAATACATGATTAAATAAACACAGTCTTTTATCTTATTGTTATCACCATTAGTTTAGATTTATATTTAGTTTAATAGCTAAAACCAACCAACCTCTCCAATATATGATTTACTTGCTTTCCATAAAACATAAAAATACAAAAATAATCTTCCCTCAACCCTTAGAATTCTGTTAGACCGTGATCAAGCCTTCCCAACCTATTCCTCGAGTGAACGATAACAACCCCCCGAGTCTTGCCTATACTACTACTACAACGATTAGGTGCTCTGCCTAGGGAGTTGTAAAACTTCTTGTTGAAGTCTAACGACGACCGCATCAAGTTTTTGGCGCCACCGCCTGGGGAATAGTTAGGTTTTGATCATAGTTTAGCTTAGTTCTACTTGCTTGAATCCTTTCAAGTAAGATTTAATTTCCGCATATTAGCTTTCTTGTAGTCTATCTTTTCTTTGTGTTATCTGTTTCGTAACCCATTCTCGTCAACCACCATGGGAGACGAGAATCCTATCCGTACTCTAGGAGACTACTCCAAACCAAGCCACGAGGGCTATAGGAATACCATGGTCTATAGGAATACCATCGAGCTCCCCGTAGGGAACAACATGGTACCTATTAGATTTGACACCATCCGGTTGGTGCAAAACGGATGCTCATTCCACGGACTTCGGCCCGAGGATCCAAACCAACACCTCAAGGATTTCCTTAAACTTTTGGACTTACTCGACCTTGACGGTGAAAATAGGGAAAGAATGCGCCTGTGTTTGTTTTAATTTTACTTATGCGATCATAGCTAGCCAATTGCTTGAACGTCTGCATGCAAGGATATAATCACCATGTGGGAGGATCTTACTACCCGATTCCTTGCTCAATTATTTCCACCGAGAAGGACCGGAAAACTCCGCAACGATATCCTGATGTTCCAGCAACATCATGGAGAATTTCTATTCGAAGCATGAACTCGTTTCAAGGACTTACTCTAAAAAGTCTCTCATCATGGCATCGACCTTTGGCTTCAAGTCCAAATTTTTTTATGACCATGTCAATCTCGTCACAAGACAAACCATTGACCACTCGGTCGGTGGTAAGCTTCGTGGCCTCAGCGTCGAAGAATCTTGGGCATTATTAGAGGACCTCACCATGACAATAAAAGTTAGAACGACCCAAAGGATTTCGCTAAGCCGGTCGAGGCAATCGCATTGCCTCAAGATGTCCGGAGTACATCCAACCGCCGTCTAATCGAGCTCTAAAATCAAGTTCAATGCTTGATGGAAGCTTATCTTGCTCCGACACAACCCACCCAAGTAAACAAAATCACTACCTTATGTGAAATCTGCAGTGGTCCCCACGAACATAGTATTGCATGGAAAAACCCTGTACAAGCCTTTGTCGAATAGGCATACTTCGCGTACCGAGAAGCAGGAATTAAGTGGGTATACTTACAAAGCCGAGCAAAACAACAATCTTGGTGATCACCTAAAACGTCATGGAAAAGGGTTCACCAAAAATCTTAGGTGGAGGACAACCTAAAATTTCCCAAAATAACTTTCAAAACCCACCTAAACCGGTTATAATCCAACGGTTCATCCGAGCCATTCTTTAAAAACAATAATAAAGAAGCTTTAACAGTCAATCAAACATTGAAGGATTGGTGTCCAACTTCATGGCATCTCAAGACGCTAGACTATCCAAGTTTGAAGCCGTTTTCATACAATCATCAAGCGAGATGACCCAAACAAAATCGACACTTTGTTGAATTCACTTTACCGGGATCGAATTGCAGGCTCGCTGCGCTAATGCGATACGAGTTAAGTACCCATATCTAGGACCCATCCAGTTTTTTGTTCTTTACTCAACAATAGACACCGCAATGTCAAACACAATTTCACAATCATTCAACACCATCACAATCCACCCCAAGCAACAAGGATCCCATGAAAGAACCGATGGAAATAAGGAGGAGAGAGAGACGGCCTGGAAACCATCCTGACTCTCAGACACCACCAAATCCATCAGTTTCATTCATCACCAAAAAAGTCCTCAAATTCAATTTACTCTTCGAATCGCTCGGATTGGTTCCCCATCGCCCAACGTTGAACTCGTTTGCATCAAAGAAGGAGATGGCAAACGTATGTTTATTGAGGATAATCCCGAAGGGATGACATTCCCACAAGGAAGAACCACGAAGCAGGAGGCATAAGTAAGTATTTCGACATATTCCCAACTAGGAGTGAACTCGCGTATCACAAATACCTTATGTGCGGCCTGATCCCCTCAATATTTCTATGGAACCCCATCATTATGGAAGGATGCCCATCGAACCTCAAGATACCATGCAACATTGGGATCGGGCATGTAGTACGGTGGAAAAGCCCCCTTACATTGACCTTAAATCCCCTTTTCATTATCATGACCCCGAATGATGTTATAATTGCGATCATGAGAAAGAAACTCAACCTAGAGGAAAACACCATATGGAGGAATTAAGTAATTCACAGGGAAGGATTTAAAGGGATGCATGTCTTCGTAGGAAATTTCACCTATGTGGTAGACTTCATGATTGTCGAGGATATTAGCTCGATCATAGACCTTAGGTTGTTACATGTAGTATTAGGGAGGCCTTTTTATTGTAATATCAACATGATCATGAACCCACAGTAAGGTGTAGTTAGGTTCACCTACAAAAATGATGAAGACGCCTATAAAATGCACCCTTAAGATATGATCAAACAAACTCGTTGTCAACCTGATTGGAACACAAAATCGGTCTAATCTTAGGATGAAGAGGACCTAAAGAAGAGGGAGTTGAATATGTATTGAGTATGATATTAGGGTTCTACAAGGATGTTTAGTGTTAGGCCTGAATATGGTAACTGGAATGATGAGAAGGTGAAGTCAATTTTGTAAGGACGTGGTGTCTTCTCTTTGAGTCTAGCTTACAAGACTCGTTTATAAAGAAAAAGCTTCTTGAGACGCAACCCAATTTACTTTTACTCGCAAAATTTGTGTGTCTCGTATGTTTTAAATTCTTCATTGTTTGTTTTATTATGTTTTGAACTATTCTTAGTAATCATGCTTTTGTATTGTCTTTAACCTCGTCTTAATTTCAATCAAAGGTATTTTGCAACAATAAGTGTAGGGGAATTTATCTGGATTTTGAGCCAAGTTCAAGCATGTAAATAAATTGTTTAGATTAATTCGGGTCAGTTTCGGAATCATTATGTTTGATTTGTTAGTATCTTAGGTTTCTATGAGCCCATTTGTACATGATTTTAAAATTTAGGAATCTAGTGCAGAAAAATTTTTCTCATTAAAATTTGTTTTTTCGTATTTCACAGACTGTGGAGGACGGCTTGTCACGATTAATACGTGACGCAGGTACCTTGAAACCTATGAAGGGGAACAAAAACCCGATGGCATCAAATGCCCAGGTTCCAGAATCGTTGTGTTTTTAATTATTTTTGAAATAAAACCTTGCATACATATAATATTTGTGTTCTTCTGTTATAAACCTGCAAATACCTCAATGAGTTTAACAATTCTTTCTCATATCTTTATATGTTTTATTCGAGTGAATACCCTATATTTCATATTGTGTTTTGTCTATCGCACATTTTATGCTTGGTATAGTTGTCTTTGTCTTTGATTACAGGTTATATTTGATGGAAGAAGCTTGGAAGTTCTTAGGAAGTTTCATTGGATGATTCTCGGAGGACGATTTAACTGGTTATCGCATGTTTCTTCTCCATTATCGAGCAAACCATTGGAGTACTAGTTTCTTTTACTTGTTTTTTTTTCCCTTTATTCGTTTCAACTGGTACTTTTATAGGAACATTGGAGACAATGTTCATACTTAAGTGTAGAGGGAAATAAACCTTTTTAAAATATCTCTTATATTTACCATTTGCTTTGTCCTTAAAATGATGGGTAATATATCGAAACATAACATAAAAGGTGATTTTTACCCAAATTTAATTTTTTTTACGACACATACCGACAAAAACCGAGTATTAATAGCGTCTCATGGATAAGGAAATTATATGACTAGCACAATAACCCTCAGAAATGCCACCTCCATAAAAAGGTTGGGTTCGCCTTTGATCTTTAGGAATTTAGTAACCATCGTTTGGTAACCCAAAGATGATTCTTATCTTTACCCGGGTTCGTGTTAAGGTTGATTGTAGGCGTGAATGTTCTATTCCGTGTTATGGCCATGATATGCAATGCCTTGTCGCCTTTTCTGGAATGTTCCGGTGTTTGTTAAAATTTCATATGGTGTCACGGTAGTGTATTAAATTCTAGACACTTGTTTATTGTGATGCATCCGAGACCACATAGTAAGTATTAGGATGGATTTGCTTGATAAGATGCATTAGGATTAACCTTTGTTTTAAACCTGTAATTGTTATGATGGTCACCTTGATCATATAACTACCTCACACCCTTGCCATGCACTCATTTTTAGTGCAGGATACCCCTAGTACAACCCTCCGAGCCTATCGTTTTTCATGGTTCTCGTAATTTTCTGGTTAATCCAGATTATTAATGAAGAGCATTGTCACCCTTAAACCAATCGTTACACCCAAAAAGTCTTATCCTACCTTATATGTACTCATTTTTAGTACATTATTGTTTTTAACCCAAGTTAATTATTTGAGTACACGGTTGCTAAGTTTTTATCCTTGTAAATACAGTTTTGAGACGATTGGGATTCATGGTAGTATTTATTTCACGGAAGAATGGGGAAGAAAAGTTAAGTCAATACCCCCGTATGTTTGTTAAATGATCTCCATGTTATTTTGATCCACCTCAATACGGGTCATTAGTTAGATTGTAAATTTTGAGCAAGTAAAAGCTCAAGTGTAGGGGTACGTATTATAAACCCCATGTGATGTATTATGTTATTCAAAAAAAAGAGAAAAGAAAAAGAAAGAGATTGATGTAGAGTTGTGTAGAGTTTGTATATCTTCGTCCGAGTCTTGGCTTAGCAACCAAACCAGCGTGTATTCGCGTAAATAATTAGCTAACCCTTCCACTTCAAATTCACCCAAAGCCACCCAAATTTATCCCATCCGTTTTTGTTTCCCTTATATGTTATCTTACACCTACACCCCACAACCCTTTAAAAGACCTCTTAGATAGTAATGAATAATACTTGCACCTAGCGGTGGAGGTTTGATCCTTTACCAAGCCTATGGTAATTTATATGCTATAACAGGAAATGAGTGTTGATTTTCCTGTTCCCTTTGTTAGAAAATAAAGAAATTTCTACTTGTACAGCACTATTTTAAAGTGCAGGGACGTAAATAGTCAAGTAGGAAAGTTTAGTCATCTAGTTAACAAGGGCTA
This sequence comes from Tanacetum coccineum, assembly GCA_026074375.1. NCBI lineage: Eukaryota > Viridiplantae > Streptophyta > Magnoliopsida > Asterales > Asteraceae > Tanacetum > Tanacetum coccineum. The sequence goes on along the minus strand of BQNB010016667.1, from coordinate 59,291 downwards.
TATAATATAATTATGCCATGGTTAGATGTAACAACTTCAATTAATCAAAGGCAAGTAGAAGAACAATATCCAAGTTTCATGGACTACATGGATGAAAGAGTCATCACCGAACAGAGTCTCACTAAAGCCGAACGAGATGATATAAACAACAGCCGAACTAGTTGATATCTAGTGTGAGCCGAACTAGTTGCTTTGTGAAGGAACCGAACTAGTTGCTTTGTTAAGGAACCGAACGAGTGAATTCAAGGTGAGCCGAACGAGTAACATCAAGAGGAACCGAACGAGTTAAAGTTTCACAAGAGCCGAACAAAGTAAAAATCTTGAGCACCGAACGAGTAACCCATTAGTGACAACCGATCGAGTACCAAGCTTCAAGCACACCGCACGAGATTATTTTTTGAAAAAGACCGAACGAGTAAACTCCTGACCCACGAACACGAGTGACTACTCTAAGGAGAAATCGTACGAGTTTAAAATCCTAGAGAACCAAAACTAGTTACATATCACGGTTTAAGTAATTTTGGTCTACGTTTTTGAGAGATACGCTAAACGACGGGACTTAAACTTAAATCATCGTGTTCGAGGTGCCGTTTTATCGAGATCATCGAGGTATATTCCTTCTCACCGACGATAACCGAACGTCTTTAAAAGATCAAATTTTTCTAAACGTTCCATTTATTACATAAATCTCTTTCAAAAGAACAAAAAAAAGGATGCGGAAATGTTGCATTAATTACCAAGGTTTCAATTGGCAACATGCAACCTTGTGGGCTTACAAGACCAATTATACCATAGTCCTTGTTGCATAATTAATACACACCTTTGATTGAAAGGTAGTTTTTTCTCAGTTAGTCCCTAGTGCCTCTAATTACTAACCGTAGTGCTCTAAATGTGAAACCGTTCTTGAGCCCGTTTGTCCTTACTTGAGTTTTAATCAACCGATACTCATCCAAGTTGCAGGTTTACTCCGAATGATGATAATGGAGCCGCAAAATAAATAAAATAAAAAAAAAATAATAATAATAATAATAATAATAATAATAATAATAATAAAAATAATAATAATAAAAAATTTTTAACATTTTGTGTTAAATATTTTTTTAGTGATAATTTTTTAGTCTACGAATTTTTTTTGAGAATTAAATAGTTTTAGTTTACAGTTTGAGTTATTAAAAAAAAAAAACGTTTGCGAGATATAAGTTTGTCGGGTGGGAGGGGGGGGGGGGGGGGGGGGGGGGGGGGGGGGGGGGGGGGGGGGGGGGGGGGGGGGGGGGGGGGGGGGGGGAAAATCTATTTATTTGAGCGCGTTTATCGGTTATTCGTTAGAAATCGTTTTTTGTGGAAGAAGTTTTAAAAATCGAGTTGAGTGAGCTAGATTAATTAATCGAGTGTATCAAAGATTTCGTCATCATTATCGAAGATAGTTGGGACAAGATAATTCAACACACAGTGTAACGCACGGTACGATACACTTGAGAAAGAAACACAAATTAAACATTTCAAATCTAGAAGAATGTGTGCGAATAAAGGATCGTCAACATATTACATATAGAAGCTACTGATGATTTTATTATATTTGAAAAATCTCGAGCGCAAGTTACGATGAACTTCAGAGTGAAAAGTAAATTACAGTCAAAGTTGTTGATTGTACAATGTGTCAAAATCTTCGAGCGCGAGTTAATGAACTTCAGAGTGAAAATGAAAATTTAAAGTCAAAAGTCTTTGATTGTACAATGTGTCAAAATCTTCAAGTGCAAGTTGAGGAACTTAAGAGTGTAAATGAAAGTTTGAATTTATTGGTTGAAGAGCTATCTAAGGCACGTGCACTGCTGAAGCGACTTTGAGAGAAAGAGATGAATTGGTTTTTGTTCAGTGTGAGAAAATAAGATTGTTGGAAGAACAATTTGAGCCATTATGAGATACAATCACAGAACAACTTGATTTAGAAAAAGTTTCATGACACTCAATATAACTTTAGAAAAAGGATTTGATTTGATTGCAAACACAATTAAAAGAAATGCTGAATCTCTGTCGAGGTTATGATTACATGACTTTTGTGACACAGATGAAAAACATATTTTGCGTTAAAAGAAATTGAGAGCTTAAAAGATGAAATAAAAAGTTTGCAAATTGAAAATCAAGATCTAAAATCTAGAGAATTTGAGTTGAATAATCTTGAAAAAGTGTACGAGAATAAAGAATCTGTGTTGTTAAAAGATATTGCTAATATGAAATCGTCAAGTTTCGGACCTAGTGGAAAACTTAAGATTTCAGCTCAGAGTATTGAACCACACAAATCGTTATGTTTGAAGAAATAAACGAATGTTTTTAGCTAAAAATGAGTTTATTAAAAAAATGTCTTCTTCGGCGCAAAAAGAGTATAATGATTTGTTGCTTCACAACAATGTATAATTTTAAAACATAGACTTGAAACAAAAGTTTAAGAGTTTTTAAAACAAAGAAACTTTCACTTGAAGACTAAATGTATCTGAAAGCATCGAGAAAAGAATATGAATGTGAAACGTTTCGAAGATTTCCATACAAGTACACAACGTGTGAGACTAAGAATTTTGGAACTTGTAAAAGAAATGGGGGATAAAGTGAAACGTTTTGATGACGAGAAAATAGGTGTTTGTAGAGTACGAATTTCAAAGTTTGAAAAGGAATTTGCACAACGAGTCTAAGATTTTGAGATGTCAAAACAGAGATTTCAATCAAGAACTGATAAATTTGAGAGTAATTTTGCAAACTTGAAAAAGAGAATGCTTATTAAAATCGCATGTTGGCATCTCAAAATTACACATTCGTTGGCAAAAAGAAAACAATGATTTGAGAACATCAATATATGTGTTGAAAGAAACACATAAACTTTTATTCGCAAATCTGAAAAAGAGAACAATGATACATGAAATGCAATTACAAGCAGATTGTTGATCCAATAAAATAGAAAAAATGTTTGTTTCTCAAGTATCTCACAAAATCAATTCCAAAAGTGAATGTTTCCGCTAAAGATTTACACGGGTAAATGTCAAACCGATTTCAACAAATGTTACTCAATTTACTACTATTTCTTTGCAAAAAGATAGGAAGTGATATTGAAGAAACAACATTCTTTGAATCACATTAGCTCTCCTATCTCAGAGAAAAACAAAGTTCAACAATCTGAGAAAACGAACGGGGGAAAACATTTCCCAACGATTTAAGTATTTAGGAGATGAAATGTTTTCAATGCGTAACTAGATGATTCAGTTTTTTGAAAAAGGTAAAGGTGTAAGGTTCCATTCATTTCGAAAAGAATTTTTTTCAAAATGAATCTACACCGAGTTTCAACAAATGGAAATCTCTACACGTCTTCCCCAAAGGTTAAAAACACAAATGAAACACCGGGTTTCAGAACGGTAGTTTAACACCTTGAGAATTTTATTTAAAACATCCTAATGAAACATCCAGGTTTTATAAATCAACGTTGGATAAATGAGAAGAGTTTTAAATCACCGCTGACATCTCCAAGAAAGTTTATTTTTCAAAATGAAAACACCGGAGGGTTTCAAATCTCCTTGGTAATTCAACCTCTATGCTCAAATCGACGCAAATCTTACAGTTGGTTTCTACCAACTATGGTAAACCCCGTTAGCAACGTGAGCTTAAGTGGGTAACCCAAAAGTTGTTCGCTTTAATTTGATAGAAAGTTCAAAAAGATTTTCTTTTATATAAAATTTTAGAAAAGACAAAAGATTTTCTTTAATAGATCGAAAATTTTTACAAAAATACAAAAAGATTTTTCTTTTATATAAATTTTTTACAAAAATACAAAAAGATTTTCTTTTATATAAAATTTAGAAAATACAAAAAGTTTTTCTTTTATACCAAATTTTAAAAAAAATTATTTTTACATAATGGCTTTCATACATATTCAGTATGAAACACGTGCTTAAACTGATGGCTTTCGTATATCTCAGTACGAAACCCGAACTTAAACTAATGGCTTTCATACAATGTCAAGTAGAACCCGTTGCTTAATAGGATAGCTTTCGTATAACTCAGTACAAACCCGAACTTCATTTGATGGCTTGTGTACATTTCAGTACATAACTCGTGCTTTAAAGAAAAGAAGGGAGTACGCTTCAGACATCTATCTTAAAAAAGAAGAGAGTTTCTTTGACTTGAGTCATTGATAAATATTTTTCAAAATCTTTATGTGGTACTTAAAAGATAAAATCAATTTGTTTCAAAAGTCAATGATCTCAAGTTGATGAGTTACAATCGATTCGAATTTTAAAATGTGGTTCTTTCAAGATAAAATCAATTTTAAAAGGTCTTCAAATCGATGTACTCTTTGTGAAAAGTGTCTAAAGAAATAAAGGACTCAGACGTGCAAAGAGGAACTCCCTCATAAAGGTTTTAACGAAGATATGGTATTTTTCGAGGGGGAGTGTCCGTATATGTTGTTGAAAAGTTTTCAGAAAGAAACAGAAATGGAAAATTGTTTTACATTTCACCTTCACATATCCGTATTTTTGCGTTTTTAGCTTCATGTTAAAAATGTTTCTCGGCATATGTTAAGGGGGAGTGTCTTTATAATGATTGAAAACTTTTAAAGATCAAAATTTTCTTCTTCATATGATGTTTGTGAGAATGATGAAAAACAGAAAGAGTGATTTGTGAGAGAAAATAGAAAGAGAGAAATGAGAAATCGTATACTTGAAAAAATGAAAGTATATGTCATGTGCTTCAAAAGCAAGAACAGCACATGAAAAGAAAAAGAGAAAAGTATGCAAGAAAAGAAATGCCACCGCATACAAAAACAGACAGAGTGATTGTTCTACTTTTTCTTGATATCATCAAAATCTCATGATACTCGATTGTCAGGATCTTTCATATAGGTTTTCAGAGACCTTCTTTCTAAAGGAATTATCTTGGTGTATGTGATTATTGTATGGTGTGATTTCAGTTACTCTCCACAATACTCCTATGATCTCCAAACCGGAATTGACAACACTACCCCTGAGTCTTCCTTCACCAATTTAGGAAGTGAGGGTCTAGGTGATGGAGTTTGAGTGGTACAAATCAACATGTTTCGACATGCCAAAAGGTCTTAAGTGATAAAGATTAAATGACAACAAATGAAAAGCAAAATGATAAAGTTGTCAAAAGTGACAAGAATATGATAAAGAAGAATCAAATGATAAGCAAAATGAAAAGGTTGGAGTTGAAAAGTGAGAGGCTTATAAGAAAAGATGAAGGGTGTTCCTACACTAGGATAGAAACTGGGTCAACTCATAATCTATCGGATTTCATTTCGCTTGATTTCTGGTAATTGAAGTAAGACATCATGGACCCAGTGATTGCAAATCACAACCCTCCTACCACCAAATACTACTTCAAAAAGTATTTGTTTCATTCATCCCACAGAGATTAAACGCATAATCTGTCGACTTCTCATTCCAAGAATGTTGGTATTGAATAAAAGACATTCTGCTCCAGTCCTTGCTTACTAAAAGTGCACAAGAGTCTAGATCCAAAATGATATTCAATGAAAATATCTTTAGAACACAAAGGTACATTTGTATTAAACATCAATAATACAAAATGGTACATAAGTATATGTCTTCGTGACATTTGCATGTCTTTGTGACATTGCCGAAACATTCTGTAGTGATACTATCAATTAGTATTCATAATGATTGAATGGAAATTCTACCAGTGCTAACATCATGCCAACTCTGAACGTATGTCACTATTTGAAAATGATTGCTTAATGATTCAAGTATGTGTTAACTAGTAATCTATGTGATCTAGTGGTTATGTGTTTCCCAGGGTAACATAACACTAAGTTTACGAGATCAATGCTTATTTGAATTTCATGATCATATTTCCGCATCTTTATCATCGAGATATTGATTTGATAATATTTTTCAAATATTTCATCGGCAATTTTCAAAGCATGATCTTGTGATGTATAAACTTCATGGTTAATGTGGAAGATGGTTCTTACTCTGATAATTCTTCATTTCATCTTCTACAACATACAACAACATTTCTACCTTTCACAAGCACGACTACTTCAATGATTATTATAACATCAAAAGTTACCTTTCAACCTTCACGGGAATGATAGCAATCAAGTTTGTTGGTTTGAGGAAGCTTATGGTTATTTTGGGGGAGTATGTTTGTTTATAAAGGGTAGAATGTTTGATTCTTAAAGAGAAACGAAAAGATTTTGATTTCAATTTCATGGACTTCAAAGGATATTCTTCACCCAGAGCTTATTTGGAAGCTTATATGGTTATGATGCTTACGATGGATCATAATCATCATGAGGGGGAGAAAATATAAGCTTAGTATTGGCCTAATATGAGAGAGATAAAATATTAGTATATTTTGGGAGAAAATGTAAGGTTGACCTTACATTTTAGTAATCGTTATAGTAAAAGTAGTTTGATTAAGAATATATGGGACAAATCAAGATACTAGCAAAGAAATTGAATCAAAGAAATCATTAAGGTAAAAGTAGTTTGATTAAGAAGATAAGATTCGTATTCAAGATTGAGGTTACTGCATCAAGTGTTTTGAATAAGCTATAGTGTTTCATTAACTTCAAAGATCGATCGAGATAGTCGTTCGACATTTGCATGGAATTACTTCTCAAGAATATCTACATTGTCTTCAGACAATCAAAGTTTACTACTTCAATATTCAAGAGATGGATATGTAATTGAGGGAGAGCTTAAAGATTATGAAGATTCATGTGAAAAGTTAAGTGTTAAAGTCTTTTACAAAGCAATGCTCAATCAGTATCATCATGTTTAAGATCTTTCGTCAGCAACATTATGTGATTGAAATCTACATTCAATATCAAGTTCAAAGTTAAAGATTTCATACAAGCTATTAAAGAATAAAGTTGCAAAAGAAGGTCAAAGTTAGCTTTTGAGAATGCTGATTTTGAGTTCGAGAGTAGAGTTGATACCTTCAGGGATAAAGAAATCTATCTTGTCATATAGGGAGAGAAAATTATATCAGGAGAGATTTGCTACAAGGTCGTCCTCAACTTTCATAAAGAATTCTCAGCGTTTTCGAGCTTCAAAGAAAAAGAAAATGACAGACTACTTCAGAATTCAGTATTCAAGAATAAGGAAGAAGTTGTCATCAAAAGATAATAAGGAATAGCTTCCAGTAGATCATTTAGGGGAGAATGTTAGAAATAAGAAATGTTTACTTGTAAGCACTATTATTAAAGTGCTGGGACTAATAATATGTTAAGTAAGGAAAGTTTCAATCAACTAGCTAACCAAGGGTTATAATTAGTAATTATGGCCATGGTTAGATGTAACAACTTCATTTAATCAAAAGGCAAGTTAGGTATTTTCTCTCTCTAAACACACACACTAATTACACCTTCACTTTTACATACTAGTCATCAATCAAGATCTTATTGGTTATTAATAATGCTCATACATATGATAGTACTGCTGCATTTCGGGTGACTTTTCCATGACGGATTATAAGAGTCACCAAGATTGTTCGGGGTTTTCCATGCAATTCTGAGTGTCGTGGGGACCACTGCAGATTTCACATGGGGTAGTGATTTTGTTTACTTGGGTAGGTTGTGTCGGAGCAAGATGAGCTTCCATCAAGCATTGGACTTGGTTTTCGAGCTCGATTAGACAGCGGTCAGATGTACTCGGGACATCTTGAGGCAAAGTGATTGCCTTGACCGGCTTAGCGAAATCCCTTGGGTCGTTCCAACTTTCGTTGTCATAGAGGGCGAGGTCCTCTAATATTGCCCAGGATTCTTTGGGGTTGAGGTCACGAAGCTTACCACTGGCCGATTAGTCAATGGTTCGTCTTGTGACGGAATTGACATGGTCATAAAAAATTTAGACTTAGAGCCAAAGGTCTATGCCATGATGAGAGACTTTTTGGAGTAAGTCCTTGAAACGAGTCAATGCTTTGGATAAAGATTCTCCATGACGTTGTTGGAACATCAGGATATCACTGCGGAGTTTTGCGGTCCTTACCGGTGGAAAGAATTGAGCAAGTAATCGGGTAGTAAGATCCTCCCATGTGGAGATGGATCCTGCTGGAAGGCGTTCAAGCCTATTGCTAGCTTGATCGCGTAGGGAAAATTGAAATAAACCGCATGGCCGCATTCTTTCACCTATGGTCGCCGTTCAACTGGGGTCCACAAGTTTAAGGAAATCCTTGAGGTGTTGATTGGAATCCTCAACCGAAGTCTTGTGGAATGACATCCATTTTGCAACCAACCCTGGAAGGTGTCGATCAAAGAGGTACCACGTTATCCCCTATGGGGAGCTCAATGGTATTCCTGTAGCCCTCGTGGCTTGGTTTGGAGCAGTCTCCTAGAGTACGGATAAGATTCTCGTCTCCCATGGTAGGTGACGAGAATGGATTACGAAACAGATAACACGAAGAAAATATATACTACAAGAAAGCTAATGTGCGAAAATTAAATTCTCACTTAAAAGGATTCAGGTAAGCAGAACTAAGCTAAACTATGATCGAAAACTAACTATTCCCCAGGCGGCAGCGCCAAAAACTTGATGGAGGTCGACTGTAGGATCTTCTACACGAAGTTTTTTACAACCCCAAGGCAGACACTTAATACTTTAAGTAGTATTATAGACAATACTGAGGGTGTTATCGTTCACTCGAGGAATAGGTTAGGAAGTCCTATGATCACTATCTAACAGAATTCCAAAGGGTTTGAAGAAGTTATTTGGCATTTTTTATGTTTATATGGAAAGCAAGTAAATCATAAATTTGAGAGGGGGTTTGATTTTAGCTAATAAACTAAATAACTACGCTAATGGTGATAACAATATAATAAAATGTTATGTTTATTTAATCATGTATTACTCCCTAGATTGCTTCTCCTAGTGTTGTTGCTTTGTTACACTTGTGATAATCTATGTGGATTATTTCCTAAGCATAAACGAATTACACGAACCCCTCCCATTTGTATTTTATTCTTTTTCTCATTAATCTATTTCTATCTACCAATATGTATTTTATTTCTCCTTTATTTAATAATCCATTAAGGCAACGTACAAGAAAGAGTTATATAGAAACTATTACAAGGCCCCTAAGAGTATATTAAATGCATGTGAAATATATTAAGAGTGGATCAACCATATAAGGGGCAAGGTAGTATGAAGACTGTTACCCGATGGTATCCTTTCTACACAATCATGTTTGCCTAGACATATCAATAACGATACAAACAAAAGCTGGTTTTCTAAGACCTAACATGCATATCCATCACAAGAAGCAACACCACTAAGATCTACATTCTAGGTTTCATACAATCATAAATAAACACAATAGAAGGTTTAGCCAAGCATGTTATAGATAAAGCAAGAACATAAATGAATCAAACAACACATAGACATATTGAATGATTAATTAAACCTTACTTGATTAAAACATGAGTTGGATGAAGTACAGTAGGGTTTTTAAGCCTTAAAATCATCCCTAACAACTGCTAAACAAACTAGAGTTTGTACCCTCTTTTCATTCTAAAGTTACACACTCAAAACCCTAAATTCGGGTTTGTATATATAGGAAAATCGATGTGACGGCGTCGCATTTTAGTCGTGACGCCTTCATGAAAGAGAATATTCTAGATAATAGGCTGGGTCATGTGCTTTGACGCCGTCGTGAGATCTTGTGATGCTGCCTTAGTCTTCGTTGTGACGGCATCATGTTGAATCTGTGACGCCGTCTCCAGCTGCTGAGAACATTATCTTGAGCGATGTTGGTGTAGGTCCGTAGTCTTGTCCGTTTCTTCTCTAAATGATTCTAAGTCACATGTATTTCTTCCAAATGCCTTCCAAATGTGAAATACCTAAAAATTAATGATTAAGTACCTATTTTGAACATAAATGCATGATTTAGGGGGGTAAACAACCCCGAAAAAGTGTATAAAATGACACCTCCTCAATTTGTCCCATATTTTCTTACTTATATCTTCTCCCTTTTATATACTTGAATGGACTTACATTTTCTCCCAAATCTCTTATAATCTTTTTCTCCCTTATATTTGGCCAATAATAAGCTTATATTTTCTCCCCCTCATGAAGATTATAGCACATTGATCATATAGCTTTCCAAAAATAACCTTCCGGGGTGAGAATAACCTTATACTCCATGAAATTGGAATTGAAATAATTTCTTTTCTCTCTATGAATCAAACATTCTCCCATTTATAAACAAACATACTCCCCAAAAATAAGTCATAAGCTTCCTCAAACCAACAAACTAGATTGCTATCATTCTCGAGAAAGATGAAAGGAACCTTTAGTTGTTTTAAGATTCGTTGAAGATTCATGCTTTAAAGTTAGATATGCTTTAGATGATGTATGTAGTTAAATAAATAATGAAAAATATTAGAGTAAGAACCATCTTCACAGTTAACCATGAAGTTCATCCATCACAATAATCCTGCTTTGACAATTCCCGTTAATGGAATTTTGAGAAAAATATGTCAAATCAATAACTCGATGATAAGGATCAGAAAATATGACATAAAAATCCAAATAAGCATTGATCTCGTGAACTTAGTGTTGTGTTACCCTGGGAAACACATAACCACTAGATCACTTAGATTACTAGTTCACACTTATTTGAATCATTTGTCAATCATTTTCAAATAGTGACCTACGTTCAGCGTTGGCATGATGTTAGCACTGGTAGGATTTCCATTCAATCATTGTGAATACTAATTTATAGTATCACTCCAGAATGTTCCGGCAATGTCACATAGACATGCAATGTCACAAAGACATATATCATTGTACCTTTTGTATCATTGATGTTTAATACAAACGTACTTTTGTGTCCTAAAGATATTTCATTGAATATCAAATTGGCTCTAGACTCTTGTGCACTTTTAGTAAGCAAGGACTGGAGCAGAATGTCCTTTATTCAATACCAACATTCTCGGAATGAGAAGTCGATAGATTATGCGTTTAATCTCCGTGAGAATGAAACAAATACTTTTTGAGAAGTATTTGAGTGGCTAGGAGGGGTTGTGCATTTGCATCACTGGGTCCATGATGTCTACTTCAATACCAGAAATCAACGAATGAAATCCGATAGATTATGAGTTGACCCGGTTTCTATCCTAGTGTAGGAAAAAACACCCTTCATCTTTTCTTATAAGCCTCTCACTTTTCAACTCCAACCTTTTCATTTTGCTTATCATTTGATTCTTCTTCATCATATTCTTGTCACTTTTGACAACTTTATCATTTTCTTTCATTTGTTTTCATTCAAAGCTTTATCACTTAAGTCCTTTTGGCATTCGAAACATGTTGATTTACACCTCAAACTCCATCACCTAGACCTAACATTCCTAAATTGGAAGGAAGACTCCGGGGTAGATCAATTCCGGTTCTGGAAGATCATAGGAGTATTTTGGGAGTAACTAAATCACACCATACAACTCAATCAACATACACCAAGATAATTCCTTTAGAAAGAATGTCTCTGAAAACCATGATGAAAATCTGAAATCATATCATGAGATTTTGATGATATCAAGAAAAAGTAGAACAATCACTCTGTCTGTTTTTGTATGCGGTGGCATTTCTTTTCTTGCATACTTTTCTCTTTTTCTTTTCATGTGTTGTTCTTGCTTTTGAAGCACATGACATATACTTTCATTTTTTCAAGTATACGATTTCTCATTTCTCTCTTTCTATTTTTCTCTCACAAATCTCTCTTTCTGTTTTTCATCATTCTCACAAACATCTTATGATGAAGAAAATTTTGATCTTTAAAAGTTTTCAATCATTATAAAGACACTCCCCCTTAACATATGCCGAGAAACATTTTTAACATGAAGCTAAAAACGCAAAAATACGGATATGTGAAGGTGAAATGTAAAACAATTTTCCATTTCCGTTTCTTTCTGAAAACTTTTCAACAACCTATACGGACACTCCCCCTCGAAAACCTTTATTTCTTCGTTAAAACCTTTATGAGGGAGTTCCTCTTTGCACGTCTGAGTCCTTTATTTCTTTAGACACTTTTCACAAAGAGTACATCGATTTGAAGACCTTTTAAAATTGATTTTATCTTGAAAGAACCACATTTTAAAAATCCGAATCGATTGTAACGCATCAACTTGAGATCATTGACTTTTGAAACAAATTGATTTTATCTTTTAAGTACCACATAAAGATTTTGAAAAATATTTGTCAATGACTCAAGTCAAAGAAGACTTCTCTTCTTTTTCAAAGATAGATGCACTGAAGCGTACACCTTCTTTTCTTTAAAGCACGGGTTATGTACTGAAATGTACACAAGCCATCAAATGAAGCTCGGGTTGTAATCTGAAATGATTACAAGCCATCAATTGAAGTTCGGGTTTCATACTGAGTATGTATGAAAGCCATCAGTTTAAGCTCGGGTTTCGTACTGAGTTATACGAAAGCCATTATATAAAAAAAAATTAATAATTTTTTTTTAAATTTGGTCTAAAAGAAAAACTTTTTTTTGTATTTTCTAAATTTTATATAAAAGAAATTTTTTTTGTATTTTTGTAAATATTTTATATAAAAGAAAAATCTTTTTGTCTTTTCTAAAATTTTATATAAAAGAAAATCTTTTTGTCTTTTCTAAAAGTTATTAACAAAAACATTTCGTGGTAAAGAATTTATGTTTCACGACTCATCATACCTAACTTCTCGACTAAAAAATTAAATCGAGCTTTAGGCAGAGATTTCGTGAATAAATCCACAAGTTGAAATTCAGTACCGACGAAATATAACTCTATTGTTCCTTTTTCAACATGGTCCTTTATAAAATGATACCTCACATCAATGTGTTTTGTTCGAGTGTGTTGTACCGGATTGCATGAGATTGCAATAGCACTATTTGAATCACAGTAAATCGGTACTTTGTCGAAGAAAAAAGCCATAATCAGTCAACTGAGTACGCATCCACAAAACTTGAGCACAACAGCCCGAAACAGCAACATATTCAGATTCAGCTGTAGAAATAGACAC
>BQNB010016667.1:30141-46001 GCA_026074375.1 Tanacetum coccineum | reverse complement strand
AATGGAACAAAAATGCCCAAATTTTATAAACTAATTGAACCCTAATTTTACTAATTAAAGTCTAAAACCCTAATTTTAATAAACTAATTTCAAAAATATTAAATCTATTTTATTATTCCTAAAAGAACAAGGTAGAAAGTGAAAAAAGAGAAAGTAAAGGGTAGGCGGGGTAACTTTCTAAATTTTACACTACTATGAAAACGGGTAACCCTAAACTATCTAGAAAATACAAAATAGACCCCGCGATTCAGCTTATTTTGAGCTTATCTAAAAAATGAGAATAAGCTAAAACTTAAAACTACAAAGTTGAAACTAAGCTTATACTCTACAACTTTAACAAAGGCACTTGGACATTTTATCACCTAGATAAACTAGAAATTAAGCATTTTGTTCTGAGTCACAGAAACTAAGGCTTAACAAGTTTTTTCAAACTTTGGCTTAAATCTAGCTTATTACTACATGAAAATAAGAACAAAAAGAAACTCTATGAAGCCTGTGATGTGTACTAGGTATATCTAACAAGAAATAAGCCACAAGTTAACAAGATTAACAAGAAATTAGCTATTAAAAAGTGCAAGGTTCAGCTTAAAACTGAAATTAAGCTAATCTTAATAAGCTAAAAAGCTCAAAACTAAATTCTAGAAAATGAAATTTTGCAAATAAGCTTTCCTATGATTATTGAATACATCTAGCTAAAAGGATTTTGATAAAAATAACTAGATAAGAGGATTCTAAAAGGAATAAGCTAATTATCTAAACTGCTAATATACTACTTTTGCAAGAGTCTAAAATCTACACTAGAGCTTAAAATTGAAACTTAAAAGCTTATCTAGATTAAGCTAATGGAGTACTAGCAATTTGCTTAATTCTAGAGTCTAACTCCTAATTACAAGAGTTAAAGAGTGGCTAGAAAAGTGATAAGCAACAAACAGTATTAACTGTTGTTGCTGATGCAATTGGTAAAATCCTTAAGTGCAGGCTAAGAACTATGTTAAGAACTCTCACACTAACTCACTATATGTATCCAAATGTACACTAACACAAAGTGAACTCTAAAATGCCATAAATCTCTTAATTCTAAAAACACTTTACACTTAAAACTGCCTTGGTGCTAAAACACTATTTTTAAACTATAAACTTTGAAATTCTACAAATTAATTCTCAAAACCTGTTTAAAACTTGATTATATCATTTAACTAAACTAGGTAAAGAGTTTTGACATGATTTTGTTGACTTTTAAAGTCAAACAGGCCTTAACCCAAACACTAGTTAATATGAACTGTCTAAACTAAATTCTATCTAAAATCTATTTTAAAGCTAAAACTACTAAAACCTTTTATCTACTCACTCTAAAACTCACCTACTTAAGCTACTTAAGCACTAAAACCTATAGCTTATTAAGAAGATTAAGCTAGTTACTCACCTAGCTTATACTACTTATAATGACAGAATTAAGGACTAAATGAAACTTTATAGAATTCTAACTACAAAGCTTAAAAACATTTGAATCTCTAAGCTATCTAAACAGAATTAAACAGGATTAAGCATACACAAAGTCATTACAATAAGCAAATGAATTAAGCTATGTATATACTAGAATGAAATATAGAAAGTAAAACCTGAAATTGTAGTCTCAGAACTAGCCACTCTATCTGAATGAGTGGCTTAAAAGCATAAACCTAATGGCTACCTTAGCCTCTAAACCAATAAGCTTTAAGCTTAATAAGCTGAATTTAGCTTATTCTTCCATAAGCTTCCAAAATTGAACTCAATTGAACAATTATGAACTAAAATAGACAAAAACAGTATTTAGAAAGCCATTAACCAAATTTGAACAACTTTAGAACAGGAGAAAACAAAATAAGCTAAGATGAGCTTATTACAAGCTTATTGACTAAAAACGGCTTATTACATGAAAACTTGTAAATGAAATCAACTCAAATAGCTTTATTGCTTAGAAATGAAGAGTACAAGTGAAGAAACAAGTAGTACAACTGAATTTAAAAGTTTAAAAGCTTAATTGAAAACGATGAACAGTAAACGAAAGCTAAAAAGGAAAAATTACAAAGTAAACTGAAAAATTAACTAACTATCTCTCTAAAACTAACTAAGAGCTTGTATTTATAGTTGAGAGTGATGAGAGTGATGAGAGTTTCAATCCTTTATAGCCGTTGATCTTTTCTCTTTGAATCCAAGCCGTTGGATCTAATTGGTGATGTGTTCGCACCAATTAGAACTCGCCACGTGTGCGAAATGATGTGGAGATGGTTTAATACGAGGTGGGGTGAGCTTGTAGAGACGGGAGAAGGGTTTTTGCAAAGGTGGGTTTGTTCGGGTTTTGGGCGGGAAAGACGGTTATAGGTGGTTAGGGGAAAAATTGACCCGCGTGTGTTTGAAAACTTTGGCCTATTTGCAAAAACAGTCCTTGTGTTTCTTTCCCTCAATTGTAGTGTAAAATAAGTTTGAATGTTGACACTTCTGGCCCTTGTGGTTTCATTCTCCTTTTTCCTCTTAATAAACCAATTTTCTAGCTTTGACATCTTTGGTCCTTGGACTTTTAAAACATCCAAATGAGCCCTTAAACTTTGCAAACTTATCATTATTAATCCTTTGACTTCAATTGGGTCTTCATTGACTTTCTTTTCTTGTTGTCGGGCTGATCCGGCTTTGATATTGGCTTCAAAACTCTCTCTTGTACTTGTCTTTTCCGTTTCTTGTCGGTTTTTGCTTGTTTTTGCTCTTTTTGACTTTATTATCCTTTCCTGCACGTTAAGACACAAAAGCACACATATTTCTATCTTTTGGCATGTTTTCTTGGCTTTTATTGGCAAAATCCCGGGTATTTAATGTATACAATTTAACACTTATCAAAATTCCCCAAACTAAAGGATTGCCGTGTCCTCACGCAATTTTATTAAGTGTACACTTTGTAAACTAACAAGTTTCCAAAATGCCCTTGTTTTCACCTTTTATGAATCACCTTTTTAAACATCTTAAGCTTTTTCTCAACATTTTATCTCATGGAAACACATTAATGGCAATCATTGCAATTTTGCAACTTTTAGGCTCATTGAAATAGGCTACTCCCGATTAATAGAGCACAAAAGAGGAAAATTCGTCTTCCCTGACTTTTCACTAGACTAAACAAAGCTATTAAACAAGATCATTGTCAATATAAGTCCAAATGGTTAAGCTCTTATACTTACAACTTGTGAACTTTTCACTCCCAAGAATAAATTAATGATTAAGATGTGTGCACTCTTTTCAACTCAACCATAGATCAATTTATCTTTATAGTTGAAATCCATCTAAGCTTTACACTAAGCCCTGTGAGCTATAAATGTTAATAACATAGATAAACCTTAACACAAATCTAAAAGAAAATTGAGAACAAAATTTAATAACTTGATTTTAGAAATGAAATTTTAAACCATTCTTTATTTTCAAAATACTATAAAATATTAATTTATTTTTAAAATAGGAAATGTTGTCTTAGTATCGAACCTCTACTTAGGCCTTCTCCCAAAAAGGAATATCGCTCAACAACGGTGTTCTTAGTTCGAACCCCCACTCCGCTACTAACGTTTGTGGGATATCGCGACAACACCTTTTTCCTACAAAGCCTATAATCCAAAGTCCCTTAGTTGGCAATCACCACCTAGGCCGCGCTTCCCTAGTGATGAATCCTACGAACCTGTGATTCCACATTACATAGTTTTAATCCTTAGTTTGCGACCGCCATCCGAGTCTCACTTCAAACATGATACGCCAACGATTAAAACAATATATAGCTTTTATTATTCCTATTTTGCGAATGCTTCATTGGCACGAAAAATAATGCTTTGCATTAAAATTGAGTCATTGGCATATCCTTTTTTATAATATATTTTTGGTGAATGGAAAATTTTCAATTTAGAAATTCAACATATAAATTTGAAAACAAAATCTTACTTACATAAATAGATTAATTATTTTTCCAAAATGTAAACTTTTTCTAAAGACCGTGCTTGACTAGTTTAAATTCAAAAGAGCACGTATGAATAGGTGTGTTAAAGAGCTTGAGGAAGTAAAAAAGAACAAATCATCATATAAGCTTTAGGTTTCCAACTAAATTCTTGCTTAAGCAAATACCTTATATATGACTACATCATCTCTTGTACTTCACATTTTTTAAAATCCAACGCAAAAGATTTCTGAAAGCTTAGCCCCACAAAAGTAGGTTAAGAACTAGCAAAGGGCATTTTCACCCGGTCAAGTCAAAATCAACTCCTATTTCTCACCAACGGATTACCAAAAAATGGTGTTTTTCCCCAAACTAAGCTTCTATTGTAAGCAAAATTTTTAAAAATTTCTATTTTTTTCACAAAAAGGTAATTCAAAAAGGTCAACAGGGTGCGTAGAATGCAAAGTCAATATCGAAGATATCTTGAGACAATTAAAAAATTCAGAAAGAATGTTTTAAAGGCTCAAGATAAAAAGATTTACATCAAGGTTACAAGTTCTATCCCTGATTGGAATCATGAAGAAAATTATTCTCCATATCACTGTATGGAAATAGGTCTCGCCAGGAAAAATGAGGAATTACAATTCTCTAAAGCCATGGAAGACAAGTTACAAAATCCACAATATTGAACCATGAATCTTCCAAAATCCGGAAAACATAGACAAATATCACAAACAACCAACAAGAACGAAAGAGAACAAGCCTCCTCTCATCATTTTCATTGTTAGCTCAAAAATGACTTAAAACGAAAAACGGCTTAGTTTTTGTTCACCAAGTACAAGCTATGCTCGACCCCGAATTAATTTGTCCTTGGGGAAGCAAAGAAAAAAATAAAAAGAAGATAAAAAGGATAAGCATGGGTTGCCTCCCACGAAGCGCTTGTTTTTTAACGAGTCCCCTAGCTTGACTCATTATCACAAGGTACATCATGGAGGATAATAGTGAGGGTGAAGAAATTCCAAGAGGTGGAAACCTCCCCAAACTAGGTATGAAAGATATACCATAGCATTGTTGATCCAGGGTTCAAAAAACTTTTTAGAAAAGATTTTCAAGAGAGAAAATGTGAACCCGGACAATGCTTTGGTAACATTAAAGTCCATTAAGGGTGGGTGGAGTGGGTCAAAAACATCAAGAGTCAAAAAACTCTTCCTTTCAAGCTCCTTTTCAAAAGGTTTCTCATGAAATGTTATCCCCGGGTCAAATACCTCTCCCCAAATGTTCATGGGGAATAACATATCCACGAGGTTAAAATCCTCATAAAACACATAATCACTCCCGACATAAGAAGTAGTCTCAAAATGGTTAAGGATTTCAATGTCGGGATGAACAACTTGTAACTCTTTTTTGGACTTAGGTTCAACTTTTGTTTCAAAATCCTCTTTAGTCTTTCTTTCCAAAGATTCAACCTTTTTATCATTCATTTCAAAGAAATTCTCATTTTCAAGTAACCCATCTAGGAAGGCAATTTCCTCTTCCTCATTATCATGAACTCCCAAAACATTTTCGTTATCACTTTTGAAAACTTCCTGATTAATCTCATCATTATCTTTTACAAACTCATTTGTTGCCCATTTTCTAACACAATTCCCAATGGGGGCAAAGAAGGACACAATGGTTTTAACATCAAGATTCTTCTCTCCTTCAACTTCCTTTTTTCCCAAAGAAGATGATGGAGTTTGAAAATCACAAGTGTTATTTCTTTTCAAAATCTCATTCTTTTCCAAAACTTCTTTGTTTTTCCAAAAGTTAAGTCTTTCTTTAATGGAAGGACAAATAGAGGAAATTTCTTTTGAGGATTCAGAATTAACTTTCGGAGAAATTTGTCTAGATACCTCAATAGAAATGATTTCATCATCGTCTTCAAAAAGAGGGTTCAAATAACTCTTAAGAGTTTCCTTATGAACCTCCTCCTTAAGAATTGACTCGTCATTTCTAGAGGGAAAATCATCTTTTTTCTCAAAGAGAGGGTTTGAAAAAGTCTTGAAACTTTGAAAATCATCACAAAGAGGAAAATCACACTCTTTTCCAATTTTGGACTCTCTTGGGATTGGAATGAGATCTTCTTTGTCTAATTCCTTGTTTGAAATAAAATTAAGATCCTCATCCCCCATTTTGAAAGAGTCCTCAAGATTATTGTTTGGAAAGATGTGTGAAATTGCACCCACGGAAGCAATTTGAGGTGAATGAATAACTTTTCCTTTGTGAATGATTCTAAAATTCTTAAAGTTTGATGTAAAACAAAACCTTCTTCTAGCAACTGGGTCAGATATTTCCTTAACTTCTTCCTTTTGTTTGATAATTTCTCCCACAAGAGAGTCAAACTCTTCAACAATAGTAGATGTGGGAGAAGAAGAATCATTACTCTCAGGTTCACAAACATCTTTGAACCGGTCATCATAAATGTCCATCATGTGGATTGACTCTTTGTCTTGACTACCGTCCGGTTTAAAAACTATCCTTTCCATACCATCCCTTATCACTAGCTCTTCCCCGTGGACGTCAATTAAGACCCGTGCGGTTCTTAAGAAAGGCCTACCAAGTATCAAAGGTACTCGGTAGTTGACCTCATAATCGACTACCACGAAGTCAGCGGGAAAGGAAAAATGTCCAACCTTTACAAGTACATCCTCTGCTATGCCGGTTGGAATGGCTAATGAACCATTGGCAAGCTCGAGGGTCATCTTGGTTGTGACAAGCTCAGGTAGCTTAAGCTTTTGATAAATCCCTAATGGCATGAGATTAATGCTGGCCCCTAAGTCAGCTAGGGCCATACATTTACTCATCTTGGTAAAGTCACATGGGATAAGGAAACGGCCGGGATCACCCAACTTCTCAGGAAGTTTCTTCATGATCACCGCCGAACAATTCTCGGTCAAAGGTGTGTTAGCTACTTCTAAAAGTTTTTCTTTGTTAGAAAGAAGAGCTTTCATCATTTGAGTATACTTTGGCATGAGAACTAAAGCTTCAGCTAAACTTATGTTGAAATGCAGCTTTTGAAACATCTCTAGAAACTTATGAAGCTGCATATCATTTTTCTCCTTTTGTTTTTGAGCTTTCATCCTTTGAGGATATGGAAGGTGGGTCTTTTTAGAAGGTTCTTTTGAAGGTGGAGAATTATTAACTTGAGCAGAAGAAGGCTCAGGAGAAATTGGACTGCTAACCGGCTTAACCGGATCATGAGATTTTTGGATAACCGGAGGCTGGATGTCTTTGGTGCTCGGTAGCACCTTATCCTTGGTCACCTCGGTTTCCTTCTCAGTCAAAGATTCATTCTCATCAAAGAGAGGAGGAGGAATTGGTGGCACCGGTGTGTAAGAAAGTCCGCTTCGAGTCGTAATGGCTCTAGCTTCACACCTTGGATTCCTTGTGATATTAATTACTAGGGCAAAGAGGTAAATTGCCACAGAAGTAAAATAGAAGGTTGACTTTGATTTTGGAATTGTAAACCACTCAACGATGTTTTGCAATTGTTTCTTGGAAATCATTTTGTTGAAATCAATGACAAGATTATGTTGAGATTTCAACTCAGTCTTGTATTCTCCTTAAAGAGTGAATTTGGTTTTGTTAAAGTATGCTTGAACTATTTTTTCCCAAAAAAAAAAACTCCTAATCCAGCTTTCCAAAATTGGTAATATGGAGTTCCGTCATAACCTCATACTCTCCCTCGGAGGTTTTCTTGAAAGTATCCAATTGACTTAGCACGCACGAACTTGCGAAATATTGTGTGGACTTTGTAAGGTACCATGTCCTTGATGAGGGATATTCCCTTGAATGGATGGATTTACTTTGGTTTGAAGAAAACCAAGGGGTTAGTATGGTTCGCTAAGATTGGAAGGGGACGGTATCCTGGAATTTCCATTTTGAACAAAATTACCGACCGAAGCGGTTTGTTGAAACTGTTGGAAATTATCATGAAAAACCGGGTACTCATTAGCTCCTATATTCATTGGGCACAACATTAAAACATTATTACTACCACAAGTATTACAAACCTTTCCTCCACCGCGTTATAATCGTGTACAGTAGGCACAAAATCTTTTCATCATATATTTCATCACATTATTTCATTCCTAAAAGTCAAAGCATCTTATCCTCTAATGCCGCAAGCACATTTGTTGAATATACGAAGTTAGATGATGACGAAGAAGAAGATGGAGGAGCATTCCATACCACATTCGCATCACGGCGTTCCGTGAATCTAACTTTGGCTTTATTTCTCTTTGATTTTTAATCCTATCCGGTTTGGACTTTTGTATAGAAAGATTGCCACCGGCAATCAGCGGAATTCAGAGACTCTTGATCATTATAGCTCAACGAATTATAGAATGTGTCATAATTGATGCATGATCGAAAACCCATGAATGAGGACACTTTCCTTAAAAGTTCTTTGCAACTCTCCCAAGCTCCGGAGAAAGATTCTTGACAATTTGTCGAAAAATCGTTATCTCATACCCGAAGATGGTGTCTTAGATGGTGGAAAGAAAAAATTGAATGAACTTAGAACACTAAGTCATAGCCCATGTTAGCTAATAGAAATTGGGGGTTCTTGTCGAGCCACGTTTTGGCAACCCCCATCAAGGGACAATTGGAAAGTGAGAAGAAGTTTTGATAGGTGGTGTGTTATGTACATCCGTGTACCTTTTGATTATATGGATGCTCTCAAAATGACGAATGTGAGGCCATGAGGCTCCTCATCATTACCCTAACATAGCATATGGAGTGTAGAATGTTGTTGCTCAAAAATTCGATTTATGAACAACAATAAATGAGAAGAGGAATTTTAGTTCAAATTTGAGGCATTGTTGTGGTACAACCCTAAAGCACTTTCAAACCTCCCACGGTGGGAGCTTGAAGTTTGCTTCGAGCGGCCCATGTGTCGGGCGTCGATCGGCCATTTGAATCGATACTTATCAACAATAGGGATAGCCTTCTTGTTGTTGTCGAGAACGGTCGACGATTACGGTCTTCTCGGAATTGTGTATCCAAGGAAGAGACGAGTGCGCATGCACTATGAAAAATAACCAAAAAGAAAGAAGAGATTAAGAAGATTATTTTTGGGGAAATATTCACTTTTTTGTATTTATTAAAGAATGAAAATAAAATAATTTTGGTAACCTCTTATTACAAGCTTCACGATAATTCGCCAAGATTACGCACAATGAGCGAAAAGCTTAGGGTGAGCCCGCAATGACTACTTACAAGTAGCATCATCACATTCCTTAAACTCACCTTATAGTTTGTAAACAATAAAGGCCGACGTACCTCGCAAGTAAACACGATTTTGTTTTGTTTTTTTGGAATGTTTTAAGATGGATAGCTAGTAACCAAAGATTTTATTATTTTTTTTATTTTTAGTTTTGTGTATTAATTTCGATAGAATCGAATTAATGAAAAAGTTTTAGTAATATTATAAAATAAGACAAAAAATAGCAAAGTAACTTTCCAAAAAGAATTGGGTCTTTCAAAACCTCTATTTCAACGAATATCCTCAAAAATCGTTCACAAAGTCGTCCCCGGCAACGGCGCCCAAAATTTTGATTCAGTCGAAAGACTAGTCAAATATTTATATATATATAGTTATTAATCCCGTGAAAATTCTTATCAAATATACACCTCAAACAAGAGAATAATAAGGATAAAATCTCACTAAAGAAAACACAATATGTATATATTTAACCGGGAAGTATTCTTCTCGGGCGTATCCCAAACGAGTCGTAATTGAGATTTTGGGGAATAATTCGAATCCCCCCCGAGTCAAGAATTGATAATGGATTTTTGAATTTTGAATTACACTACGAATATAATAGCACAATTAAAAGAACAATTAACTAGCACGAAATTTTAATACACGAAAATTAAAAACGTGATCTAAAACTGAAATTTAAAATCTAAGGCACTACTTTTAACAAATTTTATACCTAAAAATCACAAATTTAGAAAGAAAATTTTAGAAAAAAGAATTAGAATTTTTTAACTATTTTTGAATTTTTTTATGAATTACTAAAAATAAACTTTTTCTAAAAATTATCACTAAAATTCTATTTTATTTTTCGAACAAATACTAATAATTAAAAGAAAATTATCTCAAAAAGAATTAAAAAATTTTAACTATTTTTTCAATTTTCTATGATTTAATTTTTAAGAAAAAATAAATAACTTAAAATCTATTTAAATTCCTAGAAAATACAGATTTAACTGGAAAAATAAAGAAAAATGCTTTTTATCTACTTTAAATGTGCAGAAATCTAGAGGTACAAAAATGCCCAAATTTTATAAGCCAATTGAACCCTAATTTTAATCAAAATTAAAAACTAAACCAAGAGCCGAAAACCACAATCTAGACGAGCTGAAGAAAAAAACGTAGCTAACTAATTTTATTAAAAAAAAATAAAAAATATTTAAAACAATTTTAATATTCCCTGAAAGTCAGGGTAGAAAGTGTAAAGAAAGAGAGAAAAGGTAGGCGGGGTAACTTTGGAAATTTACACTCTAGAGAAAACGGGTATCCCTATACTAATGAAAAAATTACAAATCAAAAAAAACCCTAACGATTAAGCTTAGTTTTGGCTTATATAAAAAATGAAAATCAGCTAAACACTTAAATCCTATCAAAGTTGAAGAAAGTTTCTTATATTTTACAACTTTAACAAACGCACAAACTAGCATTTAACAAACAAATAAGCTTAGAAAATAAAAGCATTTCAAATCTGGGTACAGAAACTAGCTTTTCTAGCTTTTTCAAACTTTAGCTTTAACTAGCTTATATCTAAATGAAACTTACAACTAAAATTGCTAAATGAAGAAGCTAAGATTTGTATTTTGTGGACTTCTAAAAAGTAATAAGCTAAGAGAAACAAGATTATAAGAGATTTGCTATAAAAGATGAAAGTTTCATCTTATAACCTGAATTTAACTCTTCCTATAAGCCTATCTAGCTTATTACTAATCCTTAGAAGCTGAATTTTTGAAAATAAGCTAACCTTTATACTTTGAACAAACCTAGATAAAAGGATTTTTAAATGAACAACTAGAACTTAGAAATCAAGAAGAAATAAGCTAGAACTCAAACTGCTGCCATATCACTATTTGTAAGAAAACTTCGCTAGACCCTAAAAGCTTGACAAATGAAACTAAGAGCATATCTAGATTAAAAGCAAATGGACCTACTATTAAATAATGCTTAAAATCAATCTCTAACTCCTATTTTTAAAGCTTAAAGGCAGCTTATAAAAGTGCCTTAGCAACAACAGTATAAACTGTTTTTGCTGATGCAATTGACACTCCCTAATATGCAAGCTAAGTATTTCTATTTTTAAAACTCGTAAACTTCACTAGTTTAAATGTTCCTAAACCTGCAACAACCAGTTAAAACCATAAATGTGTGAGTATCTTAAATCTACAACTACTTAACACCTTAAAGTGCCCTGGTGCTGGCTATTACTTTTTGAACTCTAAAACTTGAAAATCTACAAACTAACTTGCAAATGCTGTTTAAAACTTGAAAACTCTTGAATCCTAAACTATGTAAAAATTTTGACAGGAAAATATTGACTCTAAAGGTCAAATTTACCTTAACCCAAACACTCCTTATCTAAAACTGTCCAAACTAAAGTTCACTTAAAATCTATTTAACACTAAAACTATTAAAACTTTATATCTACTCAAGCTTAAACTGACCTAGTTAAGCTAATTAAACACTAAAATATCTAGCTTATTAAGAGGAAATAGCTAGTTATTCAGCTAGCCTTTTATACTAATGTGACAGAATCTAAGGAAATGACAGCTTAATGATTCTAGCTACAATTAACTAAAATATTTGAATATCTAAACTATTTTGAACAGATTTAAGCACACAAGAAATCTAGGTAATAAGCTAATGAATTAAGCTAAATTTATACTAAAATCTAAAACATGAAACTAAACCTGTGAATGTAGTCTCTGAACCTAGGTCACTCTTGTTGAGTGAGTGACCTTTAATCAAAATCCTAATGGCACCTTAGCCTCTAAACCAGCTTAAAAGCTCAATAAGCTTTTAAGAGCTTATTACTCCTCAATAGCTTCCAAACTTGAATCAAAATGGAATAAAATGGATAACTTTGAACAATAAGAGACAAATTCAGAATTTAAAAGACTTTTTATAAACTTTGAACTACTTTAGAATTAAAGAAAATTCAATAAGCTAAAGTTAGCTTATTACGAGCTTATAAGCTAGAAACAGCTTATTACATGAAAACTTAAACACAAACTAAATTCAAATGACTTTATTGCTTATTAAATGAAGAGTACAAGTTCAAAAATAGAAAGTACAACTGAATTTGAAAAGATTTGAAAGCTAAATTCGAAAAAATGATGAACAGTATACGAAAAATACAAAGGAAATTTTAACTATCTAGAAATTAACTAACTACTAAAAAACTCTCTCTAAAACTGAAATACAAGCTCTTTTTATAGCTGAGAGATGATAAGAGGATGAGACTTCGATCCTTTGACAGGTTTCTTCACATAAATCAAACACCATCACATTTCAAGAGTGGGGGAGTTAGAGAGAAAAAACCTTGTTATAAAACCCAATAACAATGGAAAAAATCAAACAAGATTTGATTTTAGAAGAAAAAATGTTATTGATCCAATTACAATCAGTACAAGAAAGACTTCGATTGTTTAACAATCCAACAACGGCTATTGAAGTGCCGGAAGAGGAAACTCTAAAAACTACAACTAGTCCAGTGCAAACGGCAACTGGTAAAGACTTAACAAATCCGTTAAGAGCTGATGCTTTGCTAAAAAGCATAAATAAAGATAATACTGGTCTTAGTTCTTCATTGAGCTTAAACAGTAAACTGGTTTATCCCAGTCCGTCTACTTTCGGCAAAAGTAAAATGACAAATTTAGCTACTAACCCTCTTATGCAGGAACCGGTATTCAAACCCGATTACCTAAAAGCAGCCAAACAAGAAGAAGAAAGATATTATGTTGTGTTCAAAGGACCACGTGCTGGTATCTATACAACTTGGGGAGAAACCCAAAAAATATGTCAAGAAGATAAATCCACCAACAAGAAGTTCAGAATCCTTGAGCAAGCTCAAATGGAATTAAGACTTTACGGTGAAGCCAAGAAGACTACTCCTCTCCTAAAGCCAAAGGTCAATCCTTTATTAGCCAAAAGAAGAGAAGAAGCCAGAGATCAAAGAATCTCTAAAGAAAAACCAATTGGGCTCGAACCGATTGTACATTTTCAAGAATTTGTTCAATTATGGAATAAGGCACGCGCCGCCTGTCAACAAGATTTCATTAATGAAAGGTTCTATACAACAGACAAGCCAACAAAAAGCTTGTACAACTTCGTTGAAGGATCCGATCCTCAATTAATCTATCAGGCATTTCGTGCTGGATTGATTAACAACATATATCCTAGTAATAATTTACTAGAAATAAAAGAGTTTCAAAGCTCTGTATTTGAGGCAATTAAAAAATTCAGAAAGAATGTTTTAAAGGCTCAAGATAAAAAGATTTACATCAAGGTTACAAGTTCTATCCCTGATTGGAATCATGAAGAAAACTATTCTCCATATCACTGTATGGAAATAGGTCTCGCCAGGAAAAATGAGGAATTACATTTCTCTAAAGCCATGGAAGACAAGTTACAAAATCCATTTCTCGAAGTCATCAAGAATCAAAGGGTTCAAAGTCTTAAGAGAATCTCGGAAATAATTCTTCAGGCCATCACCGAAGAAAACAGGAAGGTTAACTATGCTGATTCTCATTGCATAGTTATTAGTTACAAAAACGAAGCCGAAGAGCAAGATATCCAATTACTCACACAATATGGGATACCTTTTCTCACCAATACCATTGATGCGGCTAGTACAACTAAAGAAGCTTTTTGCAAACATGCTGTTCGAAGAACACTCTTGTATCTTTTGTCAAGATAAGAGTAAAGAAAAGGATGTAGGACCCTCCACTACTCCAAAAGAACCCACTACGGATGAAGAGTCATCATAAAAGGGACCTACAAAGAAAACTTTGCCAAAGTAGTTCCAATAATGCTACTTTACTTTATTAAAGAGATTCCTTTCTTTAATAATGGCAGACACTTAATCATGAAGAAAAAGTAACCATGGTTAAGTTAGAGCCTCACGGCTCTCCTATAAAGGATCACCTCCTCATAGAGTTGAAGGCATTCCGTCTTGGACCAAAAATCCTTAAGACAACTATCATTGTAATTACTATCTTTCAAAATGTATAGTGAGTAGAAACTCTGAAAAGGGTATTATGTAAAATATTCTGAGTATCCTCATTTAAGGAACTCTATTATGAATAAAATCAAAGTTTCTCATTCATAAACGGCAGCAGTTTTCTTATAATAATCGTGACAGAGTCTGATGCAATCGTCAACAAGTACCAAGAAGGCAGATGGCCGTGGGGAAAAAGACAAAAGCATCTAAAAGACAGGCTGGCTTTTATTCTATCAAACGCCATTATGAGGTACAATGATTTAAATATTCATATAGAGTAAAAAATTCTCGAATATTTACATAACATCCTTTTCTTACAAAACAAAAAGAAAATCAAAAACTTGAAAAATCCTTTTACAAAATGACTAATCCAGTTCATCTAAAAAATCTTTTTAAAGATTTACAACAAGAAATTCTTGAAACAAAAGAATATATTTCTGACATTGATAAATCTATCCAAAGGCTTAACAATAGATATAAATCTAGCATTGAAAAACGGGGATATGAGCATCCCATGACTATAGCAAGAGTTATAAGTCACCAAAAACAAACAAAAATTTGTTTGCAAGAACGTCTAAAAATCTTTAGACAAAAGGCTGCTGCTCTACAAATATAAAGACACTACAAGAATGAAGATTTTTCTTTTTGTTTTTGTTGCTGATAAAGGGCTTCATGAATCATTTATTAAATTCATTGTCCGCTACCACAATCCTCATCCGCAGCCAAGAAAAAAGAAAGAAGACTGAAATGGAACTGATGATGTGGCGATTGTTACTGGGAAGGATGAGTCGATAGACAAAAAGGAGGAAGTTAACACAATGTCAAAAGAGGAGCCTGAATGGATAAAAAGGATGAGGAATTGAAGAAGGAAGAGATTGCGTAAAGTTGAAAGAGAAATGACGGTTGAAGGAAATGGCGAAAGCCACCGAGGCATCATAGAGGAAGAAATGATATGCTGAAAAGGCCGAAGTTGGGGCTGAACTTTGAGCTCGAAAAGAAGCTAGGCAAAAAAAGAAGGTATGTTGTATGTAACTTTTATTTATTTAATATGCATTCTACTTTCGTATAATTGTTAATAGGAAAATAGTATCTAATCACAGTCAATGACAAATTGAGTTAATGTATCCAAGATCACAAACACTTACATACTGACGTTCTTTTGTAGATTATGAGAATGAGAAGTTGTGTGCCGACAACGAAAGAATGGTTTGCTGAACTGTGTGAAATGTGCAGGAAAATAAAGAAAGGAAAAGCGGAAGGAGGGTGGACTGTCGATACGCCGAAGCGTTAATATCATATAAGGATTGGTTATGACAAAAGAAACACCAAGCACTCAAGCAGTTTAACTAAGTAATCCCAAAGACCCCATATTTGCTTATTCACTCGAAAATTTTGAAACGAGCAATGAATCCAATATTTTTTCATTCAGTGCTTGATCCTAACATGGGAATGCGAATATCTCATACCCTTTGGATTTTGTTTAGGTTATTTACTTTATTCTTAGAAAATGTGCTTTTATGCAGATGCGGTGCCGGTTATAGAGACTAGAGAGTGAAAGCACAGTGGCAATCCTCTAGAATGAATCCTTCCTGTTTCATTGCTCAACAGGACCTGAACATTTC
>BQNB010016667.1:27500-28905 GCA_026074375.1 Tanacetum coccineum | reverse complement strand
TCAACCCTTTCATAACACTCAACACACACCACACTAACCACTGCGCCCTTGGGACTTTTACGTCCTAAGGTGCGTTTTTAATCCTTTTAATACCTTTTTAAGCTTTAGTTATAATAAGCATTTCGAGTGCTTATTTTTTTTTTCCGGCTAATTTAGTTTAGCTCTTTAGGATTTGTTAATTTTCTTACATCCTGTTATTTTTAGAAATTTTCTAGGATTTTTAGCTTAAAGTTTTATAATTTTCGTGAATTAATTTCGTTAAAAACTTTAAAAAATCATAAAAAATAGAAAAATAATCAAAAAAATAATTTTCTTTTTTATAAAATTTTCTTTTATCATATTCTAGGCTTAGGTTTGAAATTTACTTTCGTAGGGTTAATATTGTGAAAGTTCATTTTTTAAAGAACGGGATTTCATTCCCGTTCTTGTTTTCTTCGTTTTTAAACTTAAATTACCCTCGTTTTAGAATTTCCTTAGCATTTTCTTTTAAATAGTCATTTAGGATTAGAAAAAAGTTTAGAAAAGCATTTAGGGTTTAATTTTAGTTCAATTGCTTATTTGTCGCGTTTTCTTAATCCCGTTAACGTTTTTCGTAGTTAGCTTTAATTGTGCTTTTATTTGCTCTCTATTAGGATTTTAGAAAACAATCATCTTCGAACCAATTCAAGTCATTGTCCAAATAACAAACGAGGTCTCAATTTCATAAATCTTTAGGAAAACGACCCGGTAATCACTTACCGATACCGGTTACGTAGAATATTTTTATGTGATTTTTCTTACTACCTTTGTTCTCAAGGGTAGTTTAGGAATTCTCTATACTTTGGATATTATTACGTGTATTATAATTCGAACATCAAATTTTTGGCGCCGTTTTCGGGGACTTGTGATTAAGAATTTCCTTCGTGTACATTTGTCAAACGTGGTTTTTGAAGAACCTTTCGTCTTTGAAATTTATAAACGCTTTTGAGAAAAATCAAAAATACAAAAAAATTTAAAAAAAAATAAAAAAGTAAAAAAATTTTTCTTTTCTTTTTAATATAAGTAAAAGATTAATAAATAAGAAAAATACAAAAAATGTTGCCTCTTCCGAATTTTTTTTCGGATTTTATCCTTGACAATATCGTGAATAGAAGAATAAATTTTTGACAAAGGTGGTAAAAGATCACTCAACCAAATAAGACCTTTCAACTGAGTATTATCCATCAATAAGTTCCCGAACCAAAGATTCAATTTTTTTTTTTTACCGTTTGTGTCACTTACAAAAAAGGCGCACCTCTTTTGTAAAATTTATTTTACTTAAGAGAGTTACCCTAAGTTTGTTGATTATTCGGTAAACAAAAATATTTTCTTTTCTCATTTTGTTTGCTTAGTGCATGCGCACTAGAAATTCCAATTTTCCAAATAA
>BQNB010016667.1:0-17500 GCA_026074375.1 Tanacetum coccineum | reverse complement strand
TTGCAATATTCGTACCTACATAATCACAGAGACAAAACAAGCAATATACAAGCATTTTAAGCATAATTTTGTCTTTTATGGGTCATTTTTGGTATAAAAAGGATATGTGTTTTCACACATATTGATCTCGTCCAATATTATATATATATATATATATATATATATATATATATATATATATATATATATATATATATATATATATATATATATAATATAAGCAAACACTCAACCAAATACCTTTGACCAAGGCAAGAAGTCAAAATTCACTAAATAAAATATATATGAAACCGGAAGTATGAGTTCCCGGGTCGTTATGTCCCAACGAGGCTTGAATGGAAAATCGAATGACGGAATGATGATTTATGTTAGAATATGACAAGGAAATAATGAGTTTTCTCTATTCTACACCAATCAATATACAAAACGATTAAATAAAACCTAAAAATGAAAGCTAAATAACTTAAAACCAAAAACGGCAACGAAAAACGAGGCTAAAAACATAAAATTTGCAAATAAACCCTAGAACAAACTTAAAGGCTAAAATAGATTCCAAATGACAAATAACAAAGTTTAAAAAAAATAGACTAAAAACGGAGATCGTTTGACCCAAAAACGAGTCACGAACAAAGAAACGGGAACGAATCCCGTATCTTTAAAAAGTAAATTTTTTGAAAAATTACTCCTAACAGAAACTTTATATTTTTTCCTACAAAATATATGAAAAAGAAAATTTTAGAAGAAAAGATTTATATTTTTCCTGAAAGTTAAATACTTTATATTTTTAATTTTATTATTAAGATTTAAATGATTAAAAACTATAAAAATAATCCTAGAGCTAAAAGTATTAACCTAATTTTTTTTTTAAAATTACACTAAGTGGAGAAAAAGTGCAGAAATTTAACAAAATTAAAAACCTCAAATTTTATCTAATGGTTAAAAAGCTTAATATACAAAATAAAACTAAACCAAACTAAATATAAAACTAAAACTAACAAGGACTTATCAATGGACTAACGACCATGGACTAATTGTGACAAAAGCCCAAAATTAATTTTTTTTTCTACCCCTAACCCCCAATCCGCGATTTTTAGTCCCAAGTCCCCCCAAAAAGGGATGATTTTTAAAAAGTCGTTTTTAGGACCCAAAGCGCAATTGCGGCGTTTGGCTAAAAACGACTTTTAAAATCATCCCTTTGTGGGGACATGGACTAAATCGGTATTGGGGTTAAGGGTAGGAAAAAAAATTAATTTTGGTCTTTTTGTCACAAATAGTACCCAGACGTTAGTCCAATTAGTTAGTCTTGGTTTAGTTTTTAGTAAAAATATTAGTTAGGTTAAGTTTTAATTATTTAATTAAGCTTTAACCATTAATAAAAGTTTGAGTTTTTAATTTTGTTAAATTTCTGCACTTTTTCTCCACTTAGTTAATTTTAAAAAAAAAATTAGGTTAATACTTTTTTAGCTCTAGATTATTTTTTATAGTTATTTAATCCATTTTAAATCTTAAAAAAAAAATTAAAAATAAGTATTAATCAAAAAATATAAATCCTATTTTCTAAAATTTTCCTTTTTCATATATTGTAGGAAAATAATAAAAGTTTCTGTAGGATTATTTTTTCAAAAATTTACTTTTTAAAGAACGAGATTCGTTCCCGTTCTTGTCTTGACTCGTTTTTGGGTCAAACGACCTCCGTTTTTAGTCTAGTTTTTTTTAAACTTTGTTATTTGTCATTTAGAATCTATTTAGCTTTTAAATTTGTTCTAGGGTTTAATTGCAAAATTTATTGTTTTTAGCCCTCGTTTTTCGAGCCCGTTTAGTTTTAAGTTATATAGCTTTAATTTTTAGTTTTATATTAAATCGTTTTTTGTATATTTGATGTAGAAAAGAAAACTCTTATATCCTTGTCTATTCAAAACATCAATCATCAATCATCATTCGTTTTCATTCAAGCCTCGTTGGGACATAACGACTCGGGAATCATACTTCCGGTTACATATATATTTTAATTTAGTGAATTTTGACTTTTTGCCTTGGTCAAAGGTAATTGTTGATGTTTGCTTATATTATAATATATAATATATGATATTATATAATAGATATATATAATATATAAATATATATATAAATATATAATAAATATTAATATATATGATATAATATATATAAAAATATTGACGAATCAATATGTGTGAAAACACATATCCTTTTTATACCAAAAATGACCCATAAAAGACAAAATTATGCTTAAAATGCTTGTATATTGCTTGTTTTGTCTCTGTGATTATTTTATGGTGGGGGGGTGGGGGGGGGGGGGGAGAGAAACGAATATCAAAAATCGCAGAAACATCACAGCCAACAAACACGGAACACGGGAAAGGAAAGATTATACAAGAGCCGGGAGATTGCAAGAAAAGGTCAACCATAGTAAACCCTTGGTTAACTCTGGTTAACCACAAGAAGACAAAATTCTCAAAATTCCAAACCAGCCCCTCAAATAAACCAAAATCCAAAAATGGTCCTTAAGCCCTAACGGTGTTAACTCTTTAATATATAAAGAGTTAACACTCGTTATCTCCTTTATAATGACCCAAAAACAAACCTGGCCCTTTTAATAAAAACTCATGGCCTAATCCGTTATATATAAGCCCAAAGTTAACGAATTTAACCCTGGGTCAAAGAAAGTCAAAACAAACACACTCTTAAATAAAAGTAAACGCGGGAAATATAGAGTTACTACTAATCATCGTCGTTCCAGACAATTTTAACCTCACTCTAGCTCAAGGGGTAAATCAACAATTGGGGACGTGGCAAAGTGGGATTCAAGCTCCAAGCAATGATGTTGCACAAGAAAACATCACACAAGCTCTCAATTGTAAATCACGCCACAAGAGTGACATGCTGGTATTAGAAAGAAAGCACAAAAAGGATTGGGTATTTTGCATTAAAACCTATTGAAAAAGAACAGCAAGAGGGAACAAACCATGATTGCCACGCTGGCATCCGTGTGAGCTCAAATTGATCTAACGGTGGTAATTATAGAGCCACTAGATTGGAAGAATAATGGGCAGAATAAGGGACGTTTAACAAGAATTTTTGGACCTAGAAGCTTCTCTCAAGCAGTATAAATACAAGTAATGCCTCACTCACAGAAATCATCTAGGAGTAGTTTAAATTTAGCTTATTTTCAATGTAATTTTCAGCTTTCTTTAGATAAATGTAATTTTCTTTTAAACTTGTAATCAATAATATTTTATCAATAAAAGTGTTTTATTGTCATTTAAGCTTAATGTGTTTCATAGTTTTTGCTTAAAAGTGTAATAAGCTCAAAATTGTCCTTCATAGCTCAACAAGTTGTCATAAGCTATAATTCACTTAGTTAAGCTCTTAATAAACTTAACTAAGCTTAATAGAACAAAAGTCTCCTCTAAAATTACCACAGCTCATATAAGGATGATGAACCAAACAGGGAAGGGTTCATGGACTCTACTGGCTTATTCTAAATAAGCCAGAGCTTGTTGATAACAGCTCTAGTGAAAATCCCCTTTTTTTCTCATCCCTGTTTAGCTGGGATTTCAGTTTTTACAACAATTTAACTTTTTTGCTTAAAATATTAGATTATTTCTGAATTTAGCTTTCATGCTTAATATTTGCTTATTATGCTAACTTTGCTTATTGTAGCTTATTAATAGTACTTATTATAGATTGATTTATGCTTATTTTAGTTTTACTTTGTAGTCTTAAAATCTTAGATTTCATATCCTGCCTTAAAATCAGTTTAAATAGCCAAAAATACTATTTTTAGCAATAGTTTAGTAGCTTATAGATTCAGCTTATTTGCTTATATATTTTTAATTAGGGTTGTTTTAAGCTTATCATAATCTGGTAATTGAAATTTTCTCTCTAAATCTAAATTCTATGAGCTAAGAATGCCTGTTAAGAATTTAAGGGGGTGTTTGGGACAGACAATACTAACTAAGGTTAGTAGTACTGTTTGAGCCTATTTGTTCTTTTAAATTAAATTTAACTTGCAAATTTAAGTTTATAGGATTAGATTTTGAAAGCTTAATTCTGTTTAAACTAGTTTTCATAGGAGTTAAATTGCTAGGCTTTAATTTATGATCAAGTATTTTAGTATAAGTACGCTTGTAGCTCAAATCTGTTAGAGGCCTTGAAGTTGCTGTTCTTGTTCTCATTTAAGTGTTTAAATGCATTTGAGCAATGTTCTTTAAGTGTCATTCAGTAGTTTTGTGCATTTAATGTCAACTGCATCAGGTAGGGTAAATAGCTAAAAGTCCATTTTCATCATCAAAATCAGAGGGTAGATTTAGATTATAGACTAATTTCAGAGCCCCAAGTAGATTTATGACATATATAATGAGATTGGCACTTATTATTTTTTTAAAAATAAGTTCACTTGATTATCTGTTTTAAGCTGTCAATTAAGCCATTTTTTCTATTTAAACCAAAAAAAAATTACTCCGCATGTTCTGAGTTTTTAAGTCATTTTCAGTCAGCTTTTTCATTAAGAAATTTGATTTCAAAATAAAATTCAAAAGTAGTTTTTAGAAGTTATGTAGTTTGTAACTTTAAGTTTGTATAAGTTACAAGTCCCTAAGATCAATTAGCTTATTGAAAAATAAGCTAAAGGTCTTTCCCAGGACTGTTTGATGTTTCATGTTAGTGCTAAATAGCTTAACCTGTTAAATTCAGCTTAA
Source organism: Tanacetum coccineum (assembly GCA_026074375.1). Classification (NCBI taxonomy): domain Eukaryota; kingdom Viridiplantae; phylum Streptophyta; class Magnoliopsida; order Asterales; family Asteraceae; genus Tanacetum; species Tanacetum coccineum. The sequence continues at coordinate 12,782 of BQNB010016667.1, read as the reverse complement.
GTCTTTTTCTTTTTTAGCATATATCTATTCACATTTTGCTTATTAGGTTAGACTTAGGCTTTCATAGTAGCTTGTTTATTTACTTATTTTAGCTTTTGAGTACTAAGTTTTGAAAAAGTATGAAAAATATAAGTTTAATGTCCTGTCAAGTTAATAAGCAATTTTTCCTGGCTTAATTCTGTTTTGAAAAAAAGTTGCTTACAAAAGTTTATTAGTTTATAGCTTAGTCTTCAATTTTTAACTTTTTTAAAAAAAAATTTGCAAAACGCAAGGCCTGGACTCGAACCTACGACCTTGCCCTCATCACACAACATATCATACCGTTTTTGCTTCATTAGCTCATCCATTCTATTTTTCCTTTCATTTATTTTCTCTTTTACAACATTTAGTATTTAGCTTTTAAAAAAAAGCCGTAGCTTATTGAGCCATGTCCCAGCTTATTATTAAGCTGGGCATTTTCTTTTTATTTTTCTCTTATTCCTTACATCATTTAGCACTTTTTGTGATTTTTCTAGATTTTTTGCATTAATAGTTTAATTTTTATCATTTTTCTTAGTTTAAATTTTTTGAAAATCAATAAAAAAAAGAAAAATAATTTTTAAAAATACAAAAAAATAATTTTTAGATTTAGAATAATCACTTTTAAGTTTTCATGCATTAAAATCATTCTTGTCACTTTTAGATTTTTAATTTCATTTTTAAGCTTTTTAATTTAGTTTTAAAAATAGAAATTAGGCTATAAAAAAAATATTAAAATAGTTTTCTTAATTTTTTTAATTGTATTTTTTTTTTTTATTTTTTATTTCATTTCTTAGATTTTTATAAAGTATTAAAATCATCTTTTTAAGAATTTTTTGAGGAAATTAATTGATATTTTCTAGGATTTAAATAGGATTAAATTGTTTTAATTCATTAAAAATATTAAAAAAGCAAAAAAAAATATAATTCCCATTTTAAAAATTGTTCTTTTGTCATTTTTAAGTTCACATTCAAAAGTTCATTTTTAGATTGTTTTTATCTTAGTTGCTTATTTGTCACGTTTTCTTCGTGCCCGTTATTTGTTTTCTTGCTTAATTGTTATTATTTGCTTATTTTAATTGTTGATTTAAATTCGTAGAAGTAAATAATCAAATCAAACTTTGTTATTATTCAAATCATTGTCCAAACAAAAACGTGGTTTCAATTTCACAAATCGTTGGGACTTAACGACCCGGGAATCATACTTCCCGGTTAATATACGTATTATATTATATATAAATTTGTGAAGATTTTTCGTTACTACCATTGTCCTCAAAGGTAGTTTTGGTATTTTCTTTCATATGATAATATTAATAATACGTTATAGATAACTAAAATCACTTCACTAAAAGTTCCCCCCCGAAAAAAATTGGGTATGTCTAAAACGAGAAATTTCATTCTTTTAAGTGAGTGGTTTTCGAAGGAGGGGAAAAAGTGATTCACAAATTTGGTTACGTAGATCCTCTCCAAGACAAGATCGAATTAGGGGTTCTTCTCGTACCAAACTTTAGCGCCCCCTCGAGTGAGTATGGAAACATCATAAGCTTAATAACATCATTCGGTACATCTCTAAATCGTAAAGTCGAGGTAATCCTTTTGAAACTATTAATATGAGCGTGGGGATTTTCGGTGAAACGGGTTAGCTTGAACTAGTTGTAACAAATTCGTTTTAATCTCAAAATGATCCGCATTAATTTCTGGTAAAACGATAGCTTCTCCGTACCCTTCCGTGGGTGCAGGGGTAGCTCCTTACCCAAGTACGTTCCGCCATTGGTGCAACTTCAACGATAGTACGAAGCTCGGTTCGACTAACGTTTGGAGCACGTCCCTATTTTGTGACGTCTCCGGAATGGTTACGTACGAATTTATATGGAAAATTGGGAATTTCTAGTGCCATGCACTTAACAAACAAAAATGAAAAAAGAAAATATTTTTGTTTTACCGAATAACAACAAACTTTAGCGGTAATCCTCTCTTAAGTAAAAATTAAATTTTTACAAAAGAGGTGCGCTTTTTTGTAAGTGACACAAACGGTAAAAAAAAAAATTTAGAATCTTGGTTCGGGAATTATTGAAGGATAATACTTCAGTTGAAAGTATTATCTTTTGTGTTCTTTTACCAAACATTGTAAAAATTTATTTCTTAATATTCACGAATTGACAAGAAAATTCGAAAAAATCGAAGAGCAAATATTTTTGATATTTTTCTTATTTATTAAATCTTCCTACTTATAACAAAAGAAACAGAAAAATATTTTAATTATTTAATTTTTAATTTTTTTTGTATTTTTTGATTTACTCAAAAGCGAAATTTCAAAGACGAAAGTTCTATCAACCACGATCGACAAATGCAAACGAAGGAATCTTAATCACAAGTCCCCGAAAACGGCGCCAAAAATTTGATGTTCGAATTATAATACACGTAATAATATCCAAAGTATAGAGAATTCCAAAACTACCCTTGAGAACAAAGGTATAGGAAAAATCTTACAAAAAATACTACACGTTTTACCGGTAAGTGATTACCGGGTCGTTTTCCCAAAGACTTGTGAAACTGAGACCTCATTTTTTATTTGGACAATGACTTGAATTGGTTCGAAGATGATTTGTTTTCTAAAATTCTAATAGTGAGCAAATAAAGGGACAATTAAATCTAACTACGAAAAAATGATAACGGGAAATAAAATAAAACACGACAAATAAGCTAGAACACTAAAATTAAACCCTAAATACTTTTCTAAACTTTTTCTAATCCTAAATGACTATTTAAAAGTAAAAAACTAAGGGAAATTCCTATAACTGAGGTAATTTGAGCTAAAACAAAGAAAACAAGAACGGTATCGAAGTCCCTTCTTTAAAAAAAAATGAAATTCAAAATAATAAACCCCTAACGGAAGTAAATTCAACCTAAGCCTAGATAATGATAAAAGAAAATTTATAAAAAGAAAAGTATTTTTTGATCATTTTTCTATTTTATTTATGATATTTTTTAAAGTTTTTAACTAAATTAATTCATGAAAAATATAAAACTTTAATCTAAAAATCCTAAAAAATTTCTAAAAATAGCTTATAATAAGCAAGATGCAGGAAAAATAAGAAATCCTAAATTGCTAAATAAATAAGCCGGGAAAATTCAAATAAGCAATCGAATTGCTTATTATATATAGTTCAAAAAAGGGTTAAAACATTTGATTGTGCAAAGATGGACGTAAAAGTCCCAAGGGCACGTTGGTGAGGGGTGTGTGTGTTGAGGCTTTATAAAAGGGTGAGACTAGGTTGAGGTCGGGGGTTCGAGTCTTGCTCACCCCCGACTTCCTTGGTTTCCCCTTTTTTAGTTTTTTGTAAAAACCTAAAAAGCAAAGTCAGAAAACGCTGATAATAACAATTTTGTGAAAAACAACTTTCTAAAAGTCACTAATAAGCTCAAAACTGCTGTAAAAATTATACAATACCTATACTTAGCCATTTTTATACTTTTTAAACAAAACTAATAAAAGGCCTAGCAACAAAGATAAGCAAAAACTAAGTTAATAAGCTATAACTATACTAATGTCTAACCTGATAAGCTAAAGATAAGCAACGAACTAAAAGCAATAAGCTTAGAAATCAAATAAGCACTTAAAGAGAAACTAGCAGCTTAAATAGACCAATAGGCACTTTTGAGCTTAATTATAAGCACACAAAAAGATCCTTATGACTATAAGCCCTATACTACCTTAAACCTTGACCAAAAAGCTATTTGAAAAAAACAAACAAAAGACATTTTTAAATTCAATTAAGCAGTGAAAAAGCTCAATGAAAAAGCTACTTAGGCTATATTTGATATTTTTGGTTTTTTATTGAAAAAACTAAAATAAGCTGAATCCTAGACAAAATAAGCTATAAACTACTTATTTCTAACCAAATAAGCTAATTTAAACAGCAACTAAACTAAAACTTAAACTATAAGCTAAAAAACACAAATAAGCTCTTTGGTATAAACTGCTAACCAAGCAGGCCTTAAGGGCAACTTTAAGCTTATTTTAAGATAAGCTAATGGATCCTTATGGCTATAAGCCCTACACCTACTTAAACATTGGCCAAAAAGCTACTAGAAACAGGAAACAAAAGACATTTTGAAAAACAAATGGTCAAAGAAAAAGCTAGTTAAAAATGGCTTATGTACTCAGTACATGCTGAGTTTACTTTTGGTTTTGAAAAGAAGAATAGCTGATTTTAAGGCTAAAAACAGATGACTTAATGAGCTAATTTTAGAAAAATAAGCTGAAACATATTAATAATGACCTACAAGCTACTTGCAAATAAAATTTGATAAGCTAAAAACTTCTTTTACCTACTGAAAATTAAGATTGAAAAATGACTTTTGTCTTTTTAAGCTACTGATGCAGCTTGCACTTAAAATGACCAAATCTTTAAACTAACTAATGCAGACCTAATGAGATAGTTTCTATAACTTTTTAAACACTAAACTAAATGCAAAATGAGAAATTATTGTAAATAAAACAGACTTGAGCTTATGATGCTAATAGAACTAGGCTTAAACTAGCAGAACTTAACTTTAACTAATTCTTATAAATGTAAGCTAAATCAAAGAGCTACAAAAAGCATTAAAACATATCCAATTAAATAACCAACTAAAATTTTGAAATCAATCCTAAACAAAATGGCCTTGGCAGTACTAACTTGAGTTAGTACTGCCTTGTGCCAAACACCCCTTAAAAAGTTTAAATCTATTTTTAGCTTATGAAGATGATTTAAATGCACAATACAAGAGATACCAATAAATAATCAGCTTATAAAAACCTAAGAAAAGCAGTTTTAATCTACTTGATAAGCAGAAATGATAAACTACAAGATTAAGCTAATATGTTTGGAGATTTTTAAATTGTTGTATAAAACTAATAAAAAAAAATTAACACCAAAAAATAAATAAAAAAACAGATAACAAAAAGAGAAAAAAAAAAAAAACCCCTCTACCCAGACCCTAACCCAACGCCCTCCCCCCTACTCCCTCTCCCCGCAACACTCCTCGACCCTGCCTGCACACCCACCACCAGCCGCCAAATCCTCCACACCCCACCCCCCACCGCCCCCAACAGCTCCGACACCCCCCCCGACCGCCCGAACTAAGAACTTATCAGCTCAAACATCAGCCAACCGCAAGAAAATTTACAAAGGAAACACTTTACCTTGACTCTGACCACAACACGTGGCATCTAAATGCTCCTTTTGAGCTATTCAAAAACAAGCTCCACATATCCTACCTAAGCAGGTGGAAACAGGAAGCCCATCCGAGTCTGGCTTCCCTTCCATTTTATAAGCTGTGGTATATTTTGATGGATATTGAGTACTTATAAAAAGCTTAGTTAACTTTTACAAGCAAACTAGTGAAATTAGCTTGTTAATGTTAAAATAAAAGCTTATGAGATTATAACAAATTCATTAAAGAGTTAATAATACATAATGTTATTAAATGAAAGACACACCTTAGATATTGAACATTAAGAAAACACTCTTTTATTAATATTGAAAGACTGATTACAAGCTTAAATGAAAAGAAAAGTACATTTATCCAAAGGCAATAAGCTGAAATTACATGTAAATAAGCTAAAATAAACTACAAGCTACACTAAAAACTACTACTAGATAATGATGTGAGTGAGAAAGGCCTTGTATTTATAGGAGTTGAGGGAAGGATCTATACCCCTGAACACGCTCCTTTTGGATTTGATCTCTGCCCTTTAATCCTTTTAATCATTGGATCCCTTCTCTAAGCCGTTGGATTAATAAGTGAGCACACGGATTGCCAGCGTAACATTCCTTGTGTAGAGCCTATGTGCTCATTAGCTTTGTTTTTAAGTGTAAAATATTTCTCTTGTGTGTTTCTTTGTATCCGCAGCATTCTTTTGTCAGAGTTATCCAATCAATATCAAAGGGTGACGTTTTTGATGCTGACATGGAACTTGGTACTTGAGATCTTCGAGGCCGCGTTGATTGAGATTCTAGAAGGAGTTAATTGCATTTTAATCGAGTTTAAAAATGAGAAGGGTGAAATGGGGGAGACTGTGAACATACAAACGTGTCCCCCCCCCCCCCCAATGTTATTCCGCTTATGTTTTGACTCGTGGAACGGGTTTGTAACTTGGGCTAATATGAAAAAGAAACGGGGTCCGTTTAATTATTTAGGCTCGGGCTTAGGGATTTAAGGGATTTTTTGTTTATAAGGGTTAACGACCCGATAGTCCTTTAAAATAAAAAGACTACGGTGTTTAGGTTTCGTAAGGACTTATGTACTTTGGTTTAAAATTAAGGCTCATTGGGTAATTTGAGAGTTTTTTTGCATTTTGTCGTTTTGACCAAGGGTTGACATTTGATGCCTTTGCTAGAAAACACCGGCTCTTTGTGCACTCTATCCGTTTCCGTGTTCGTGTTTGTCCAGTTTTGACCGTTTCTTTGATTTATGCAAAGATCCCTACCTACTCATCACAAATACAAAACAGACCATAAACAAGCATAAATTTTGCTCACTTGTTCATTTTAGGCCCTTTATGGTATAAAAAAGATAGTGATTCTCACATATCACAAAATCTCATGGACCACTTTTAAAAACAATATTTGTTTTAAAAATGGTAACAATAGGATTTCTTTTAAAATGACTCATATAGAGGTCGTTCTCTTATAATATGTGCTTATGTATTTTGAAGTAACGCCTCCGGTTACCTTTTCCGCTGCCACATATTTTAGGGGTGTTACGCCATGGGCTGAACTAATTGCAGTGGACCCGAGTGTCCAATAAAGTTAGGCTGTGTGGAAACTAGAAGGGGGTTGAATACTTTTTTCTGTTTTAAGTTAAAACTTAGATTATCGACTTATGTGAAACTTCAAAGATATACACCAGTGTATTGAAATCGATGCATACTTTGTACTGTCGGTACTAAGTATAACTGTCGGTACTAACTATTGTACTGTCGGTACTAAGTTAAGAAAACATTAATCCTTACAGTTCGGCTATGAAGCTCCTCTTCGCCCTACTTCACTCCCCAAGTACCAAACTTGAGAGTTATCTTCACTATGTCAACAAGCTCCCTTTAGGCGAAGAAAATCCTACACTTCGCTTACACTTTTTCTGGTACAAAGCTAAATACCGAGTTTTACTTCGAGATAGAACCAATCTAACACACTATGTATTTTGTGGCCTAAATAATAACATATCATACACATATGATATACACAACACACAACACAAGATACACAAGATGAATAATTATTACAATCGTGATGACACAACTAAACTATTAACACTTGAAGCTTGACGTCTTCGTAAGTGTTCTTCACTAAAGAGTGATATGAGTTGATCACTTGTAATGGATTATGTAACAAGTATAATGATCAAATAATATAAAAGATAAAAGATATGTGTGAAAAATATTTGTCAAGAGTTGTTTAAAATGAAGGCTTAAAGTTGCTAATTATAGGCAAGCCTTTGAAATTCAAATGCTGTCCCAGACAGCTGTGAGCTGCGACCTACGGATCCACCATAGTTGGATCCGTCTAGTATATTAGGTGGATCCGTTAGGGGAGCTGGGACAACATTTGTTATTTTATGATTAACCATAAATCTATACAAAATATTGTTTTGTACTTAATAAAACTAGTTTATTAAAATTCTTCTAGAATAAAATATTTTTTTATCACTAATAAGGAAAGATTTTTTAGATTTGGGAAGATTTGGAAAGATTGTTTCCACTTATGGTTAATCTTATTTTGTCTTACATGATTGGTATGTGCTTAATTACACATACCTTTTACCTAATAAAACGAGCCTAAATGACAAAAAACGGACATAAAATGCCAAATATATGTGTGTTTTGCTTTGTATACTATGTAGGTATCAGATATTCACTAAAGGACAAAAACAAAGCCAAAAACGACAAAACCGAGCATGAGAATGAAAAGAGCGTGAAAGATCAAAGCCGGGTCAGCCCATTAAGCTTATTGTATAAGCCCTATATGATAAAAAGGCCCAAAGTCCAATTTATAACTATCCCGGCCCAAAACATAACAAGCTGACCCATTTCCTTTTACCATAACAGCCGTTAACTCCCTTATTCCTATCAACCCTTAAAGTTTTACACCGTTAGTCCTTAAGGACTAACATGGTTAGTCCTTATGACTTAACAACACTCACCCCGTTACCCCAATTAAACAAACAGTACCCCACACCCTTTCCCGCCAATTCCACTGTTCATCTATCGTTTTCACCTCGACCCCTGCACCCCAAAACAAACCTATCACTCTCACAACTCAACCCCACTCCACAAGGTGCCAATTCCACCTTGGCAATCCTCTACTTTTTGATTCGTTGTTGAGACAAGGACCAAATTCAATGGCTATGATTCAAGAACTTGGAGCCAAAGCAAAATGAAGGGCTATGATGAAGACTTCGAGCTCACTCACACAAGAAACACACCTTCAAGACCTAGAACCTTCTCATTCGGCTATAAAAGAGAAGACCATTGGCAGCCAAGAGCATCTAGTTTTTTAAAGTAGTTTTTTTAATCTTTCAGCTTATATTAAGTTTAATTTATTGTACTTTTTTTTAAAAGTCTTGTACTCTTGTTTTTAAGTTAATGAAATTTAAGTTTTTATGTTAAAATCCTGTTTTTATGTTAATGCATTTTATGTTATAAAAATGTTTTATAAGCTCTCTTAAGCTGTTTTACTTGTTACTTAAGCTGTTTCACTTAAGTTATATAAACTTTTTCATAGTTTATATAGCTTAAGTCCTTTTTCACTAAAAATCACTCAAAAAGCTATATGGATGATAAGCCAAACTTGGAAGGGCTTATGGGTTTTACCAGCTTATCTTTGATAAGCTGGAGCTTGTAGACAAAGCTCTTAAGAGCTTATTTGCCCTTGTTTAGAGCAAAGGGCAAGGTACTCTCTCTTTTCATTTTTTGCTTAAAACTGCTTATTGCTTATTACTGCTTATTTACTGTTTATTTTTGCTTATTATTGCTTGCTTATGTTATTCATTGCTTATTTATGCTTGCTTATTGCTTGAATGTCATTTACTTATGCTTTTCATTAAAACTGTCTTATTTTGCTTTAAAACTGCTTAATTTAGTTTGCTTATTTTAAGTGCTTAATTTTGTGATATAATTGCTGATTTGTCTTTATTTTACCTTGTGCTCAATCTGTTTTGAGTTTTCATAAGTTTTCTAAACCTGTCTAAGCTTTAAAATGGATTTTGAAAAGTTTAAGGGGTGTTTGGCACACGCAGTATTAAGAGTCCACTTTGGTTTAAAAGCCAACTTTGACAAGCTCTTTTAAGTTCTTTAAATTAGTTTTCAAAAGTTTTTAAGGTTTAAAACTCTTTTTCAAAGAATTTAGAAGTTATGGTTTGAATCTGTGGGTTTTGAGCTTTGTAGTTTAGCTTATTTGCTTAGGTTCTTATTAGTGACTTGTTGGTGTCATTTTTATGCTTGTTTATAGCTTAAAATGCAGAGAAATTGGTTGTAATAAGAGTGCATTTTGTGATTTGTGTTTTAGTCAAAACCTGTCTAAGTCATTAAGTCTTATTTTCAAAAGTTTAAAGTCCCATTTTCTTTAGCAAAATTAGGTTAGATTAAGCTTGCTTTAGATCCTAATTTTCTTAGCATTAGTTCATTAGATATATGTCTTCATCCGTTTAAGCTTATTTAGAGGTTTAGAGCTTATTCACTTGCTTAAAAATAGGCCTACAGTAAGCCCTTTTGTCTTTACAAAAACTTGAAAAAACTCAGCATATACTGAGTTAAACAACCATTTTCATAAGCCTTGTTCATAGCTTATATGTGTTTCAAACTGCTTATTCTTTGCTGATTCTTGTAGCTTAATGTATAAGCTTGATTTTTATTTAGGTCATCAAGCCATAAGGATAGCTTAAGGCCTTTAAAAATAAGCTAGAAAGTGCCCCTTTAGGCTGTTTGGTTGACATTTTTGGCCAAAAAGCTTATTTGCTTTTTTGAGCTTATGGCTTATTGGATTTGCTTAATTTGTGTTTAGTCTTGCTTATTAGGTTAGGTTTAGAGTACTTTTAGCTTGTTTAGCTTAGGTTAGAGCTTATTTAAGCTTATTAGCAATTTTCAGTTTAGGATTTAAAGTTTAAAAGCCTTTTAAGTGATTCTGTCCTTTTAGCTTATTTTTAGCTCATTTTATTAGCTTAATTGTGATCATAAGTGCTTATTAGGTGTAGGTGTATATCTGTTTTAGCTTATTTTGTTGTTTCCTTAGCTTATTTAGTTTTTAAAAGCTAAACAGTCTAAGCAAATTGTCACTTAGTTAGAAAACCAAAACTATGTTTCAAAAAAATGTGCTTTTGTTAAAGTTGGTAATATAGCTTATTAGAAGCTTTTGCAAAAAGAAGTTTTAAAAAATAAAAACGTTTAGGAGTATAGGAAGGCATCATTTTCGAACCTGGGACCTCAACCTTAACTCCCAAATGTTTTAACACACAACACACTAACCAACTCGCCCTTGGGTCTTTTTCGTTTAGACTCCACAACATTTAATAGTTAACACTTGTTTTCCATTTTAAGCTTTCAGCCATTTTCTGCTTATTTGTAGCTTATTCAAATAAGCTGTTGGGCTAATTTTATTTTTCATAGGATTATAATTGTGCAAAGAACTTTTCCTGAATTTTTTAGAATTTTCCAAAATAGTTTAATATTTTTTAAATATTTTTAGATTAAAATTGTTTTTAATTCATAATAAATTAAATAAAGGTCAAAAAAATATAATTTTTTTTCTAAAAATTTTATTAATCATTTAGTAGTGTAAATAATTAAATTTGCATTTGTAGGGTTAAAATTTGATAGTTTAGATTTTTAAAGCATGGGTTTAGGATCCCGTTATTGTTTTTCGTGTTTAGCTTTAATTGTTTTCGTTTTTAGCTTGCTTTTACTTGTTTTGCATTTTAATTATAGAAATAGAATCCTTATCAAAAAATCATTGAATCATTCAATCACGTGATCACGAACATAACGTCGATTCTCAATTCACTCCTCGTCGGGAAACGACCCGGGAAGGGTTTTTTGGGATTTTACTTTGGATAAAAGTAATCTCTTATAAGCCTTACGGAATACTTACTCTCTCTTTAATTGGTATTATCCTTATATAAATATATATATATATATATATATATATATATATATGTCTGAAACCAGTAGTGTTGGCATCTAATTTTATATTTAACTATGATTTCATTTCAAGCTTGATTTGGGGATTGTGAAAATCAAAGATGACGAACTCCCGTTCTTAAAGCCTTTTATATTATTTGTAATAAAAATTTAAACTTAGTTTTTATCTTTTAATAAATAAAGGTTAAAACGAAGCGCTTTCGAAACAAATAATTTTTAAACCCGCTTGATGAACCTTTTATGTTCTTGTTTGATGTGAGTGATTCTAAGTTAAGGGTGGGTTAAAATATTTTCTTTCTTGGCGTGTATTATAAACATTGCATGTGGGACCAGCAATGGCTTAGTGTGGGAGAATTTGATTTGTTAAACACACATCGTTTTAGCCCTAGAAAACACTCTAAATCGGACTAATAACCATAAAATATGAGTAATTATATTGCAAATATGTTTGGTTTATGTTATTATGTCTTACAGGTACAAAGGACCGAAAACAAAGCAAAAACGATGATTTTCGGGTAAGTTTCGACGACGTTTTCACGTTTATCGATATTTTAAACGAAGTCGTAAAAATTCTCTAAGCACTCCATTCGAAAGAGCACGAAATTACGAATCCATCGGCACAGAACAAAGACATTTGAGCAAAAATACGAAGTTTTGAGCATTAATTAAAGATTATTGAAGCCGAAAAAAGTAAGAAGAAAAATTCGATAAAAAAAGCCACAAGCATGCCCCAAAATGAGCCTTATATGCTTAAAATGCAAACCAGTATAGTCCATAAGCTAAATCCGAATATCCGAAGATAACCCATGAGTTAGTAGCTCCTGTTTATAATACAGAAATGAATGAAAGGGTGTCGTTGCTCATTTGATCAACAAAAACGTGGCACATTCTTAGCCAAGTTATTTGTCTTAGATAGCAAGATAATTTACTATCAAAGAAATATAAAAGGAGAAATATGATACTATTAGAAAAAAAGGGACCAGACGTCAGTTGAAATAACACATTCTTTTCTTTGTTTTATTTTTTTTATTTTACACATAGTTGTTAGTTTAGGATTATGAGTAAGATTAATATAGTTTAGCTTATTTAGTTTTCTTATTGTAAAAGCTTTTAGCTTATTGGAACTATTTATTGTATTGGCTTATTTTTATGAATGAAGATGCTTTTTGGTAAAGGTTGGTGTTATTTTTAGCTTATTTCCTTATGCTTATTCTCTCATCTATTTTCCTTTCTTTTTAGCTTATTTTCTAATAAGCTCTTGTTAGCTTATTTATTTTTAGATCTTAAACTTATATTCTAATAAGCTCTTTATAGCTTATTTCATCTACGCTTATTTTATATTCATGTTTGTTTAAAGCTATTCGAGTAGGCTTATTTTTAGCTTATTTCGTTTGTAAGAAGATAGAAAACCCCGTATGTTATGATATATTATTTCACCACTATTTATAGACACAAATATACATGCTTGAGCCCAAGATGATAATGATACAGCTATGAATATTAAATGTACGACTAATGAATGACTAATTCTATAATCATACCAAACATAAGAGTCAACTATGACTCACTAATATTATCAACTAAT